>JAODUE010036987.1:0-20247 GCA_027564755.1 Amblyopsis hoosieri
CACCAGGGACCCCAGACCCGCTCCCCAGCCACCTCAATCTCAGTCAGAGAATGGAACCCCGAAGATATTGACAGAACAAGCCTACACACCAATTAATTAATATTAAGGTTGTAAATAGCAACAAAAAAAAAATAGTGAAGCAAGAAAACCTTGATACAGGGAATTATGTGCTTCACTGTATCAAGATTGCACGAGGTTCTTGAGATCGCTCATATGGGAATTTTCAGAAAATTGCATCAAGCTCCACCTCGTCCATCATCATGTTACCAATAATAATAATACATTTTATTTTAGGACGCCTTTCAAAACACTCAAGGACTCAAATATAAAGGTCAATATAAAACATTTTGTTAAGATACAGTATATACTATAGTATTGCACATAGAATATACATTTTTGAAACAATATACAATTAAATCAAAAAAGATTTGGGAAATATATACAAAATAAAATAATAATCCATGCTTATTACAGTGTCCGTTATGAAGAAAAAGCCTAGTTAATACCATCCTGATATTGCAAGCTCTTCTTCCTCTGCGACTGGTAATGCTGTTGGTGCCCACAGCAATCAACCTCGCGAGGGTCTGGTTCTGATTGGTTGAAAATAGCGTGTTCATTATTGGACTGACACAACCTCGCTAATCTTTTCAAAATGTAACTCTCAGACAGAGCTAAAATCAGGATTGCATTGCCATGCTAATGAACACCACCACATTAACTAAATGTGACGCCGTAAACTGAAGCTAAAACTAACTCCTTAGCATTATGTCAAACTTACTTATGTTGCTATATACAGAACCAGGGCTGTGTATCGGATTATTTATTCAAAACACACAGAGTACTGTAAGATAGCAGAATGCGAGGAGATATTTGTTGAATTGGACAAATAGTGTAATAGCTTACATTTACCTTGCAATAGCGGACTACCAAAGTTTAAGTGTAACACAAGTGAAGATGAATTACTGGTAATCAGCTGCAGTCTGCCTCCTCCCTGACGGTAGGTCTCAACAGTAGCTATTTTCTGAATGCTTGGCATCAATCACCAACAGGCTGATACGCAATCTCACAAAGCAAACAATTAAAGGACTGCTCCCCAACACTAATAGCACTCAGCTGTGGAGCTGTGCTGGAGGTTATCCCACTGTACACACTATCTGAACAACTGGCCAGTAAACAGAATTCCTGAGAGCCATTATAATATTGCATGCTATATGGAGTGCAATAAAATATAGGACTACTTTCAGCAAAGATCATCCATCATAACACAGACATTTCTGTTTATCATTGTGGCTTATTTTCTTTACAAAAACACTAAAATATCTACTAAATTCAACATACGGTCAGATTTATGACTTATTAAAGGTGCTTTAAAAGTGTGCGAGGTCTGCGAGACATTCAAAATGGAGAATAAATTCCAGAAGCGACACAGTGACGTGAGAGCGAGTGATACAGTCTTTGAAAAATATGTTAACACTGTGAAAAACGTTGTTGGTATTTGCTGTTCTGACTAGCGACATTGTGCAAGGTAATATTGAAGAATTTGGAAGACGTCAAATATGGCTGGAGTGTCCCAAGGCAGAGGATTAAATGGCGGTTCAGGCCCAGGCACCAAGATGCTTTCACATGGTGCATCAACTGATTTCAAGATTTAAGAATCATTTATTTAATCATAGTATTTTGAATATATATCAAAACATGTCTTCTTGTCTTGGTTACCTTAAATCACTTTTTTTTAAATGGCCGAAACAAGCTTCACTGTATCCCTTTAAAATAGCTATTCAGAACAACGTAAATGTGCAAAGTGAATTCTGTGAATACTAATTTAAACTAAATAATCCTTACACAGCTGGACTGAAACTGCAATAAAGCTCTGTGTGCGGCATTGTGACAGCTGCAGCCAAGCAATGTTGCTTAGTGAGGTAAAATGGCCGCACACTGCCAGCTATACCATCACAATCCCCAACTGTCATGTCATGTCATGTAAAACCAGATGATTGAAATAGTACAACATACTAGTTCATCCATTCAACTGACTGACTGCGGTGCCGCACCTGTAGATGTCGGCATAATTAAGTGCATACTTTGCACATCATCTCAAACTCACTGGTGTTGAGTGAATGTTTTATGGCCACATTGCAGGCTAAACACAAGCTTACCTCCAGTACCGGCCCGGCGCCCAGTATGATCTGCTCCACCCCGCTGGCGAAGCCCTTCTGGCTGAGAGCCGTCAGGTGATGGATGAGGAAGTTGGTGCTCTGGGTCTTCCCGGAGCCGCTCTCCCCAGAGATGACGATGCACTGGTTCCTCTGCCTCTGCAGCATGGCGTGGTAGGCCACGTCGGCCACGGCATAGATGTGCGGCTCCAGCTCTCCCAGCGCATGCTTGTCGTACATCTTGACGTACTTTGGGTTGTAGATGGGCAGGAACTTGAAGGGGTTGATGACGATGAGGATGCTGCCCACATACGTGTAGATCTTCTCCTGGCGGAAGCGCGAGCGCAGGTTTTCCAGCAGCGAGCGCTCGGTGAGCTCCGGCAGGCGACACAGGTCGGCGCGGTCGCCGCGCTGCTCCGGCTGGGGCAGCAGGCCGCGCTCCATCATCCTCCGCCGCTCCTCCGTCACGCGCAGCCACATGTGCAGGCTGCCGCCATAGTGGATGGAGCCGTCCAGGTTCTTCTGGCGCAGCAGGAAGCGGTAGTCCTCGCCGCCGCCGGAGAAGCAGCGCTGCTCCAGGGCCACGCGCGGCCACAGCATCATGCGCTGCACGGGGCAGTCGCCCGGGTTCAAGATCCACTCCTCGCCGCCGAACTCCTTCACCTCGGCCAGCACATAGCAGCGGCCCCTGTCCAGGCGGAGGCGCTCCATCACGCGCTCTATGGCCTCGGCGGCGGTGGTGGTCTTGCGGGCACTGACGGGGCAGTAGATGGTGCCCTCGGCCAGGTCTCCCGGGTAGATGCGCACGGTGAACTCGGAGTTCTCCAAGCGCTGCCGCCGCCCCAGGGAGCCCCCGGCGACGATCCCACCGCAGCCGCCGCCATCACGAACGCTCATGGCAGAACAGGAGTTCCCATCAGCGGTACCACGGTGGCACGTCCTTCGCTGGGCTGGAGGAGGGCTGCCGGCGTCAAGACATCGCCACTGTGCAGGACACACAAGCGTACACAGACTGGTTAGCATGCTGCATTAGCAAAACACCGTTATGATAATGATCCTTCCCCCTGAGACCAAGGCTGTCGTTACTACATCTAGGAGCTCTGGAGGCAGAAAAAACACGTTGCTTCCAGCCACAATAGGCCATTTTGGACACGGATCCAGAATGCCAACGGAACCACAGATGACAAAACACTGCGTAAAAACGGCACAGGTCAACCCTTCGTTTTTGGCACGACGTTGCCACGACACTCCAAAATATCCTGTCAGATTATGACACCGCTGTGTGGTTATGTAATCCTCTGAAAGGGCCAAATTAAATTAGCTGGATCCTAACGCGCGCACTCGCGATGAGGAAGGATAAAAGATGAAGTCATCTGGATCTAGAGGATTACCAACATCGCAAACACGCATACATTGTATATGCACACGTGCACACCAGTTCACCTCAATGCCAGGAGTAGCAGCTGCCATCCTCTGCACTGAATACACAATCCCACCATTCATAAAGGCCCCTGTTTAATACACAGGCAGCAGAGAGACATTATGGGGTTAGTGGGGTATCGTGACAAAAACTCTCTGTGCAGCAGAACCGTTCCAAAGCAGCTCCCACAGGGGGTGAATGAGAGTACAAACTGCAATCTCAGTTTTCAATAGCTCTACAAACGACAACATCGCCATTGTCTCAAGCTTTCAAATGCAACGTGTAATCCGTCTCTTGTACGTTTTGGGCCTTTGTGTAAGATTAGGTCCTGCTGTACAAAAGAAGTATGTCACTGGTCAATTATTTGATGTCCTTCAAAGGCATCGGCTAGTCAACCATACTGGTGTTGTGTGTGAAGCACCTGGGCCTCTTGTTTCGGTTGCCTGCACCGTGGCAACTGCAGGAGTGCGAAGATGAAACAGGAAACGGTGCGGGGACGCATAAAGTTTGTGAAGTGGAAAGTAAAGGACTCCAGCTGAGAAATAAAACAAAAGACTGCAGTCCTAACTGGTCATTTCCTGTGCTCCCATATTGAACCTGCACAGTTCCTTATCCAACTTCATATGCCCAGACAGTCCACTAGCCCTGCTCTTTCACATACTGTAAAGGCCATGGAGTGCATTTCTGACTGCTCACGTTTAGCTTTCTGCATTAGGTCTCTCTCCTATGTGTGTATGTGTATGTGTATGTGTGTGTGTGTGTGTGTGTGTGTGTGTGCACGGCCCCTAAAACAGATGGTGAGCTCACTGCTTAAAGGATGGGGTGGAGGGGGTTAGGGTTTAAGGTTGTGACTGATCGTACTGGCCTTCTGTGTTTACTATCAAAGAGACAAAGGAGAACAATCAGCTAATGGACGTCTCAAGGAAATCACCGGGACTTTGCCAATCACATTACATCTGCCCATTACAACCATCTCCACCACTCTTGTGACCATTCTGGTTCCATAGATTGACACACAACTGTATTAAATGCACTGACCGGAAGAATTCATGGTGACGGGGAGGGGGGGGGGGGCTCTGATGAGATTGCAGGATTGGGGGATGGGATAATCTGTGTGAAGGGCTACTTCTTATTCTTACTAGATGTTCCTCTTGTATTGCACTCTTAAAGGTACACGATTCAATTGTGTCATAGCACAGACACACTCCTGCCCTGTCCATTGTCCACAAGGAGGTGTAGAGAATGAAGCCTAGAAAAGCCATAAGGATCAGATTAAACTATCAACTAATATAAAAGAAAAACACAAACACTATCAAGGTGAGCTTTGTTTAAACAGGCTAATAGCACTTCCTATATTAGAGCCATATTTGCCTTCCCACAGTATATGGGCTTTGGCAGCCCTGTCACACAAAAAAAAGAACTTGTGCACTGCACAACAAACAGTTTGCTGTATTCAATGTTACGTAATGTGACATAGTCAATGTTAAACATAAGAAAAGATAAGAATCCTTTATTGATCCACAAAAGGAATGTAGCCTAACTCTGCCATCTCAAGAAGAGAGAGACAAGATGTCTGGGGGATGATGTCATTTTTACCTATGCCGCCTGTGTGATCGAACTGATGCAAAGTGTTGTGATGGCAGAGATAAGAAGCAACATGGCAGCCTGAGCTCAGCAGGAGCATCCATCTTGGTCTCTTGGTAGTCCTAAAGACAATGACCTAATAACAGGTCAGGGTTGGAATAGAGTTGCAGTATGTGGGTGGAAGGCCCTTGAACATCCAGATTCAGATGCTGATCTCAGGTCTGTACGTTGGCTGGGTTTATCTCCTCCTAGATCTTTGGTTTAACATAACTTGAAGTGGTAAAGCAGAACATGATGAGCTATTTAAAAAAACACACCTACTGTACTCCAAAACATACACTAACTGTTAAAACTAAGCATGTTTAAATTCAGAAAAACATGTGAAAATATGTGTCTGGGCACACCCATGCTTTGCAACCAAGTTCAAGGACAATGTAGGTCTGCTGTTCTATAGGTCAGATGCACTGAAGAGGTCACTAAGACATACCGCACCATGAAAATCATGCTCAGATCATGTAGAGATTTCTTCATTAATCCAGTCATTCCAAGACTGGTTTAATGACACTACATTGTCACATGTGCATTGCATTTTATATAAGAGGTTTCACTACAGAGGTCCCTTTAGAAAGACTCTAAGGAGGGGTTCCGCTGTGAGTCAGACACTTCAATGGCTGCCATTGTTTAAGACTAAATCATCAAGTTGGTTCAGTTTTCTAGGATGTGAACTTCTGAAGTCATCTTCTTGGTAGGCAATTTATTTCCACTATTGCCAGCAATGTACTGACAGCTAAGAATTTGGTAGAGGCGCCATATGATATGATCTCCTAAGCCTGCAGGAGTGTAAAAATACTTTTTGCTAGTAGTGGAATGTCAACATTCATACATTAGTCCTTTACGTATATGGTTTTACTGTAAGTGACAGCTTCTAATTGGCTGACGAGGTTCTAAAATTGAGTTGCGTTTGTTCTCTATCAGATCTTTCAAGCCCGATCATACCATCCTTCAAAGACGAGTTTAAGCACAAAATGTTATTATTATACATGTTTGGACCTTCTATATATTTAACTTGGTTTTATTATTTATTAAGCATTATTAAAATGTGCACTCAAGCTTGTCATTCACACAGAATAAATGCTATGTTGAAACACTGTCATTAAAAGGGAAAATACCACCTTATACTTCAACAGATCCCATTCCCCTCACTGACACATAAGAACATACCATTGCCTGTCACCAGTCATAAACGATCATGTGCAAATTAATAGCGCAGCAGTTTGCAGAGGTATGTGAGCAGCTTTGCTTTGTTTTGTCTGGCATATAATTGCTCCTTAAAACATTGGGCAACTTCAGGGACAATTCTGCATACAATTTCAATGTGCAGGACCTAAACAGCATGCTCCTGTGGGGAACTCTATTTCGCAAAACCTTTATCAAAGTAGCTTATCTTGTTTCTCAGAAAATATGAAGAAAATAAATAAGATGAGGACATGTTGCAGCTGCACCACCATCCTACAAGGCAGATCACCTGCATCCAGAAGGCTCATTATATATACAGTATGTATATATCTTGACCTGGTCAGGTAAGTGTATTCAACAAGTGGAATAGTGGAGTAACTACATGGATATAAAAACATCAGTGGAGACAAAGGGCCTATTGCTACAGACTTATTAATATCCTTTGTCTTGTTATGCACACTGTAGGCATGCATAGGTGACATGGATCTTAAACAGCCTTAGATACCGGTCCCTACAAATCACAACCATGGCTGTTGGATTGTTAATGTATCTGGCATTACACTTATGTGGCATTGAGGCACAATGGGATGCCATTGTGCCTCAATGCCACGGTCAGGAAACAATACAATAATCATGTCTGTCAAAATGACACACGAGTGACACGGCCGGTTTCATGGGCAACAATGTAGCTCTATGGCTTCCCAGGTTTGAGCACTGAGCATTTCTGATGTGCCACTGTCACAGGTTGAACTCACATTGTCACCCTCATTCTTGTAGCCTGATTGGAATGGAGAGTTTCCAGAAAGATTAGTTTACAAGTACAAATAGTGGAGCTTGACAGACTATTATTTCTGACCATTTGTCCACAGTGCAAATAAGAGTTATGCTCACTGCTGGTTTCTCGCACACAATACGGACACATTAGTTGAATGCATTGGTCCCATATGCAGCCCAGACTAACCATTCCCCTCAAGTAAATTACCCAGTTGGCTCTTTATTTGGTAAAGGAGGAAAACGAAGAGTGCAGAACGCTGACATGGCATAAACAGTTCGGTAACATGCTGCTTTTGAGGTCGTGTTTGAACTGCAGATCAGCTCCCCCTCTCTCTCTTCTGAGCTACAGTAGAACATACTAGTACATAGACTCCAACAACACAGCTTCTGTTACAGCACAGCTTGTTATGGTAATAACACCTTTGACACTGACCAGTTCAAATATGTCATTTTCAATGGGCCCATAGCCTTTTCTAAGTAAGTAGCTTCATTTTTAGAATATTAATTATTTCCAGTGATAAAAATGTTCTACAGTTGCGATTTCACATCACAAAACTCAACAGAATTCATACCTTTACTCAGCCCGACAGGCTAGGTTAAGTCAAATGCTAGACTGGGGGGGGGAAGAAAGCGCAGAAATAAAAGCTTGGAATATTTCCTATATGAACTTATATACTTTGAAAACACAAGTCATAATATATTTTGTTCGTGGAATATACAACTTGTGAAGTGAGACGAAAAGACATTGGCAACCAGTAAGGGGAACATTCTGAGCAGAACTGTCAGACAAGTGGGAACTACATTGTTTATCTCATAGATACATAAAGTACGGCCGAGGGGTGAGACGCGATAGAAACACTCACTGAAAGAGAACAGCGAAGATGAGGCTGCACTTTCCTGAAATCGGAGCTGTGGGGGAGCAAGACAAAGAGCTGGGCTGACATTGCAGGGACGGAGAGCGTGAACTTGAAGGAGGAGACTCTTGAGATTCCTGGGTGATGGTCTGCCAGCCTCCCTCTCAGCCATACGTAGTGGAGAGATGACACCACTTCTTCAATGCTCCCTGTGCTTCTAACACTCCTTAGTCATATATGTTAGCTCAACATCCTACCCTGACATACCATTTCCTCCATCAGTTTCCTTTGCAGAGATTCAATAATGGCAACCAGTTGCTCCATATGTAGAGTAAATACACCCTCCTCTTTGGTCGTTCGCCCAGTTGGAGCACCAATCACCTCCTCCACCCCACATGAGCGGGGTGCTGCCCAAGGAACAACATGGTAGGCTACGAAGAGTCACTCAAACCCTCCTCTGATCATATGTCTCACTACAACTGAACTGGGGTGCCAAATAGTACCCTAAACTCTGTCTCAGACCAAAGGGTAAAAGCAACACTGGCTATATTGTCAACATGAACTCCAACCTGAGTCACTAGTCAACACGCCCACTTGCTTACCAGTTAAAACATTGAGAGGCCCATAAAAACAAAGCTTGTGTGGCCCTACTGTAGTTTTCTGCCAGCTAACTGAATTACGCACTAGCCAAGAGCATTCATTATCTAGATATGGTAAGAGAACAATATAACATGTTGGTGATGAATTAACCTTTGTGCTGAAGTTGGTTAGAGACACATGGGTCAGTGAGGCTGGGGCCAGACTAGGAGAGGTTCCTGCTCAAGTCGCTGGCCACAGTGTAAGAAAACACCACTGAAGGCCCATTGAGGCCTGTCTGTGCGCTAGTGTTTAGCACTAGGCCGGCAAAAGCTCCCACAACATTCCTCTGACAGGTTGCACAACTGGGAAACCAACATGAAAAAATGGAGGTTGCTTGTAAGTAAGTAAGCAACAAGTTGGTAACAATAACAGTAACTGCAACTATTATTGTCATTGGTTAAAGAGGGGAGGAGAAACAATACTGTCAGCGGTAGAGACAGATGTTTACACAGTATCCTGCAAGAGTGTCAAGGACATGAACCAACAATATACAAAGAACACCCTGGATGTAACTGTTGCCATATCTGGTTTCTGCTGGATGTTATGTCCATTTGTCCTAATGTTATGCTACAGTCCATTCCCTCTTGTTTACAGATCAGCTTATTTACATTTCCCCCAATTTATTTGATTATTATACAGACCCATACATATACAGGGCGACAGTGGCGCAGGTGATCAACAAGTTGCTGGTTCAAACCCCGCTAACTCCTCACCAAGTGTCGAAGTGTCCTTGAGCAAGACACCTAACCCTAACTTGCTCCCGGTGGTCAGGTGTCTCCTTGCATGGCTGACACTGACATCGATGGGTGAATGTGAGGCAATCATGTACAGCACTTTGAATGCGAGTAGAAAAGCACTATATGTGCAATCCATTTATCATTTTGCATATCACAAAATGAAGTTCAATTCAAATTAACATAATACCAGAGCTCACACATTTGCCGTCAGCATAGCAACTGGTGAGGTATTTAAGTAGATCATTATTAAAATATGACACCTGAGGTACACACATCTTAAATAGCACTATTATTTGACATGGCAAACCTTTTAACATAAAAGTCACAGGCAGCTAAGAACATGTTTCAAATCAATCTTCATTCTGTGGTAACTAATTACAGCTTATTTAACAAGTCAATATTAACCACGGACAGACCTTAGTATCTTTCATGAAGGAAAAGGTACATTGTTTCTTGGACTTACATTAGATTGAAAATAAACTGGACTTTGTCATGAAGCAGGCCACTGTGTTAAAGCTATAAATACATTCTGGTGGACGGTCATATGGAAAAGAATGGTGCAGACACCGGCGTAAACAGGACCACTCCTCTATGGTTGCCATAGAGACCCGTACATCCAGTGTCCGCTCCCTGGATATTGGCCCTGACGTTGGGTTAAACAGGAAGTGAAGCTCAGGAGTTTCTCTATAACACCCCCACAATGGCATATACCGGTAGGGCCCTTTCTATGTTACTGTCCAGCAAAGAGGACAATAAGCTTCAATATGACACGCTATCCTGTATATCGCTACTTGGAAGGCTACTCGAGAATACTTATAGCTTGAGAAGCTACAAGGTTTAAGAGTTTCTGTATCATACAGAATTATGCATAGTTATTATATCTTTCCCATTTGGGACCATCATTAGTCAGCTTTACCTGGGCTGCTCCCACACCCCACCCCACGGGATCAATAACGTCTTATCTTAATCAAACTACTTTATTTACTTTAAAAGTTGGCCTAACTAAATTCCAATTGCATTGCATTTGTTGAAAATTATTGTATTTTGCATGCTGAAGTATTGATAGGCTAGGCTAATTAATACATCAATGTTGACAAAAATCGTACGAATTTATATAACCAACAACTTATAATTGTCCAAATCAGAATGGCAAGAATCAGGTTAGGTTCCATGTGATATGTGCTGTTCACAGTCACACGTGAACAAAAACTGACTTGGGCCACTTGCCTGCAGTCTGAGCGCAGTCAAAAAGACCTCATCGTGCCTGTGGCCTCCCTAACACTGTGTGTGAGCGGGGGAGGGGAGCTGACAGGTCACTCCACTACAATATGCTCTCCTCTGCCATTGCCTTGTTTAAACTGCATGAGCTGGATGGACTTGATAGAACGGGGTGCTTAATCTTATAGTACTGTACACACACACACACGCACGCACGCACATACACACAATTGGTTTCGCTGTAATTTTGACGATACAATGTTTGGTGTTGTTCGTCACTGACTAGTTTTTTGCATCCTTTATAGCTCCTCCTCATAGGCCACACTCATTTTCAGGGAGGAGCTTTCAGAGAAACATAGCCCAATACGCTGTGTTTAACAATTAATCAGTACCAAAAGACATACAATTAACCAGGAGCGTGCCTCACTGTTATCAGTGGCAGACCTGATATGATGAGATCTCAGGAAACTGCGTCTAGTAGCGGTAAAAGCGAAACGGGCACAGCAGATCCACCTCAGCTCACTGTACTGTATTGACCCACCGTCCACACACCGTAGTGGGAGGGTTAGCACAGGGCTCAAGCCTTGGAACTCTGTAGGGGGTGTGGTCAAGTGTGGGACGGGCTTGCTCTTTAGGGAGATGTGTGCCTACGCTGACTTCAACCACAAGGTAAATTCCTGGCACAGATCAAGGAATGTCCCTTTAAAACATGTGCCTAAATCCTAAAAAACACTGAGCAATTACGTGCCAAACATGACTGTAAATATGACAATGGCGTATTACTGGACCTCGCAGTGATAGTTGGGCCCAGGGTCTGTACTACAGACCAACATGTGTCAAAGTCTAGACACTACAGTCAGAACGTATTGCAGCAGCAGCTGGGGTTGGTCGTCGTAGGCAGGGAGGACAGACGAAAGCCTAGTGGAGTGGGGGAGTGGGAATATCACTGACCTGGGTTACTGCACACTGCATTTGCCCCTCAGAATGGTGGAGAACTCTTGGCCCTGGGGCAAGGCACCACTGAGATGCAGTCAAGGCACCACGCCGTGCTCAGGGGCAGGCTGGAATGCTTTGAGCACACACCGCCAGCCTGGCCACAGGCATGCAGGCTAGGCTTACACAAATACAAGACCAGCTTCAATAAAAAGGTGTACGGCAAAATGTGCACATATCGGAATAAGAGCCAAGGAGTGCGAGCAAGCAGGCGCGCGAACACACACACACACACAGTGTCAGGTTCTCCTCTTGCACAGCTGAATGGAGATGACTCCACACACAACTCCACAAAAGTGCCAAGATGCTCTGTTCCCTACCTGCTACCACCAGGCAAGGGTTATTAACAATCACATTGAGTTTTCAGCCAGAGGCTAGGCTACGTAAACATGTTCGTCATCATCATAACGCTTGATTTACCATGTTAAGCTTGATCACATTAGCCGTCAAGACTATTGGTGTGTGGAGGAGGAAAGATTCCTCCCTTGAGGGCATTCAACACCTTTGGTGAATTATCACTCAGAACAGTTTCAGAGTTAACTACTGTGTACACAAGTGAGAGGCTATAGCAGTGATAGATGGCTACAGGAAATGACTAAGGAGTATCTACAGACTTTTAAAGTTGGAGGAATTATCCTCATGAAGGCAGTCTACAAAACAAGTGCATAAGATGGAAAACCAGCTTGCTTTTCTTTCCAAAATAAAATCAGCAGTACTTTTCTCTCACAGACTATCGGTATTGATGTTTCAGTTATTCCTTCCTAAACACACTTTTTTAGTAGATAAGAGTCCCCACTGGATTCAGACTAGTAATATGGGTATCTGCAATAGGAGACCCTCATTCCTGGGTTGCTGATTCCTCTCAAATGCAATTTTAGACAAATCAATAGAAGATGTGATCTGGAGCATTAACAGATGCACAGCCAGCACAATGCTACAGTATAAAACACAAACAACGGACTGATGTGTACTTTAATATGCATTTTCTTGATGCATCATTTGATGCAAACTTCAAAAAGGATAATTTAATAGTCACACAGGCAAATTATGAACCAATAAATTAGTGAAATAGACTTGCATGACATGATTGAAGTTCAAAAGGAGTATTAGAATTAGATTTAAAAAAACATGATTTCACAGAACAGAGTAGGCTTTGAACTGTCATCACATGCAAATTCAGGACTGAATTGTGTTCAGTGTTTTGAGCATCTGGTTAACACATTAGGAAAAAAACATGACCCGTAATTACAGGGCAGTTTTCGGAGGCTGTCTCAAGCTCCTCTGAGGCTGGGGGCCGATCACTGTCTGTCTGCCTTTTGCAGATCGCATGCTTTTGAAATGTGAGCTGTGCGCTGAAGTTAGAGCACTGTAGACACGCAGCAAGCTCTGCACCCATGATGACCAAGCAACTTTGGTCGCAGGCTTCACTGAGATAAATGGAGGTGACTGCATGACGCTCTGAAGATATCTGCACATCAGATAGGCATGGGTGATCTGTTGAACTTGCTCCAGGTTCAAGCATGCAAACTACAATTATGGCTCTCATGTTTCACTAAAAGGTAAAGCTAACATAATTTAGGCCCACCGGAAAAACTACAACACCAAGCTACAGGACTGATATTATTATAGACCTGGACCTAGAACACTCTTATTCCACTTTATGCCAACAGAATTAACACCTTCCATCAGATGAATAGATCACAAATGGTTATGTTATAAACCAGCCCATAGTTCCTTTCCTTAAACTAAGAGTAGAGTAGGGTACAGTAATACATATCTTGACTCTTGGCTTAGCAACAGCAGTCCAACTGAACACAACAAAAGGAAAGAATAAATAAGAACGATTTACTAAGCAGGGTTGCCCAGAGGCTCATAGAGACAGAATGAAGGACTCAAGATTGGAGGGACAACAGGGAGCTCCTTATGTCCTCCAGACTTTCTGGTCACAATTATTACTCAGTCAGAAGCCTAACCGACTGTTAAGCTGAGTCAGTGCACAACATCAAGGAGCCTTCCGCTTCTTGCATAATGATGAATACAGTAACAATACATTCTTATTGTGAAAAGGGGTGCCTTTCAGTTTTTCTTTCGGTTAAAACCCTGCTTTGCCTACAAATCTCGTGGTAAATAATAATACACTTTTGTGATAAGCCTACACCTGCAACTAATTCAGTGTATTGTTTCAGAATATATCATAACACCTTTCAGACCGTTATCTCATTAGAGGGTGGTTGTTCACTAGACAGATCAGTTTAAAGGAACAGAGATAGTGTCACACATGATACTAACAAAATGGACTGTACGTGTACAATTTTAGTTAGCTATAGGGCCAGGCTATATGAAAAATGTTAAAGGCAAAATGTAGAGCCAAGCTAAGCACAGATGACTCTTTAGCATTACAACTCACCATTTTATGTTGGGAGAGAGACAGGGAGCATTTCAGTGATCCTTATCAGATAGGTCTAATAGTCTGGTTCATGTCAGGATACCAGCACTATCCATCTTCCCTCATTCTTTCTGTCTTTAACACTATACAGACTACTGTATACCCTAGGAATTCCTAAAGCTAAGTGCTTTAAAGTCAATAGTCTAGTCACATTTACAATTTCTCACGTTCACATTCTCACTCTTAGCCAAAATACAGGCCTCTGAATTACATTACTCATTTGACAAACCAATGTTCTTCAAGCCACAGAAATGTGCTTCAAATATAAAGCATTCAATGGTTAGCCATAACAGAAAATATGCTATAGGTAGGACAGTAGCTACACACAGGTTTGGCTTGGTGTCTGGTCAGAGCAGTTCAACAGTAGCACCCCCATGAAAATGGTTAGTATTGTCCCATTACAGCACATGTCTAGGGATTAGCTGCCGCAGGCCCTGCCTAGCGTGTGCCATATGGCTACAGGGGGCCATGCTAGCTATTGTCCCAGCTGTAGCACAACACCCCGTCCTTGATGCTCATCAATCAATATTACTGTACGTGGTGGATGAAATCATTAGAATGTACTCAGCACCATGTACATTAGAGTGCATTGCTGCTGTGTGCTAATGTTAAACATGACAGATCTGTAAGATATCAAACTAAAGAAGTGCTGACCACCAGCAGATGCCATACCGCAGTATCCTCCAGGGAGAGTGCCATTACATTACTGTAATGCCAGGTGGGCATGTCCATGTATTTGCAAAGAAGTTATTTAAAGTATTGTCTATTTGCTTTAAAGTACAGTAAATGCAGTCAAGCTAACACTGATTAATTTATACTTATACTTTTGATTATTCCTACACTGAACCACTGCAGGGGTTTCTCTGCAATAAGGGACATACGTAATGTACATGGCCTCAGCCTACTTCACTGTCTAAAGCAAAACAATGGGGGGAACCGTTTATAATTTATAGGACTGGTTTGACAGGAACTTGAAATGATTCAAAATGCGAGTATTGTTTGTTGACATTGACAAGACAAGCCAGATAGACTTCGGTAAGGACACATTAATTGTAATATAAAATTGGCAATACAATGAAACGGCCCTTGCCATCAAAACTCTAAGCACTGACAGCAGCACCACCGAGCTAATGAGAGGAAACGCAAAACTCAGGGAAGCAGAGCCTCCCTTCTACAATAGCCAAGCAAAGAACGGATGGCTTTGTGCAGTACACAAGTAGGGTCCTCTTTAATCACTTTACGTCCATGGCAATCACCATGGCAATCACCATACAATCACGTCATTTGCCAACAACACTTTTCAGGATACACTGGCTGGCCATGCGGGTGTAAAGCAGGTGAATTGTGGGCAACAGGCCCATGTTAATCAGGTTTTAGGGCTAGTACTGTACCTCAGGGACTGTGATGCTGAGATTAAGTTATGGTTGCAGAATGCTAACAATCAACTGAGCTGTGTCTGCATTCACTGTGCTAACTGCAGGACAGAGGAGTGTTCCACTGACTGCAGTACCAACGGACAAACTAGAACAGATATGACATGACAGGTGTGGTTGCCAGGGTCACAGTGTCATTCAATCTTCTGTTTGCATTATTTTGATCCAGATACAGAGCATTAATGATAGACTTCATGCTCACATAAATATTGTTAGTACTCGTTTGTTATTATTCTGGACCCAGAGCAGGAATAGACCTCTCCCACTATAAAAACAAACATCTTTGAAGAAGAAGAAGAAAAAATATATCTTTGTTTTGACATTTAGTATTTTTGTTTACAAGTAGACATAGACCGTCTCTTTCCATGCATTTCTGGATGAACAAAATAAGATTCATATCTCATGTATGCTTAACCCCACAATACCACAATTGCCAAACCTTCACTAATGACACTCAACATACTATTCAATGTGATTTATTACTCTAGTCTATAAGGTGGTTGGGTCACTAAATCATATTTAACATAATGCATTCTACCAATTTTTTTGCGACAAAATATATGATATATTATGCTAAATATATGCAGTACAAGGAGAAGTCTAACCCTATGTGTTTTGTCAAATAACCTAGTAGGCTATTAATAAAGTGAGGGTTAGCTTTACTCCTAATATATATTTCATGAGGGAGCGATGCTGCCGTCTAGCATAAGGTGGGCTGACTTCAAAGTTGTAAGTGGGAACACCAAGGACATCGGTTAATATGGTAATGCAGCCTTCCCTATGTATGCCTGAGCAGCAACCCTCATTGTGCGTCAACAAAAAGATGGATGTCCTCTAGTCTGAAGCTCACCCAAAGCAGTGGACAACATACTTAAATTACATCATTGTAAATCAAGCCATGTACAGTATGCATATTAAAATATGTATCCTGCACCTCCCCTAAAAGGCTCATTCACAAAGGAGTATTTTGCCTCTTAATCTGTGTGAGTGTCTAGATACATTATACAGAGGCTTACTTATGACGGATCATACAATAATTCCTTATTTTTATTTATTTATTTTTAACAGCACACTGTACTCTTCCCACTGCAACAGAGTCATTGGGAAATAGCGGACAGACGGTCTGTGGGGTATCAGATGTCAGATGTCTTGGCTGGGACTGTCTCCCATGCTACCCTGGCAGGCAGCTGGGTCTTCTCAGACCACACATTCCAATGGGACAAACCCACATCGCTAGTTTCACCTGTGTGGACGTTCTCAGAAACACTTCACCAAAACGACCAAAATGGTTCATTTCTTTAGGTTCCTCATCCCCTTTCCCAATGCAACGTTGTACCCTGTCATATTTCAGTCAGTGTTCTGGTATTTAAACTTGCAATGCTAACCATGATCATACTACTGTTTCATGAAGACAATGCTATGGCTGGATAATCCACACAATGGAGAAGTGAAATGATACAGCACAAACAGCCACTTTACTAAATTCCACAATAATATATGATGGTGTGATGTCTGGTTTAGGGCTGTGTAGTGGTTTAGGGCTGTGTAGTTCTTGCCCCTGGGACAGTCCACACAGCAAATGCCTGAGGCCATATGATTCAGCAGCTTCTATGCAACATTAGCACTTCTGCTACTACTGTATTGCCTTCATTGCATTACACGTAGTTCTGGCTGACCACTAAATAACACATGCGAATATTCATTGTTTCCTGGAATCCTGTAAAGTCATAAACTGCTGGGGTAGCCAAAAAATATAATAAATGAATAAATACATTCATTTATTTATTCATACATCTTTCCTGCTCTGTTAAACCAGCTATTTTAACCACTTTAGATTAGGCTATTCCAGCTGTTATTTGAGGACAAAATTATATAGTTAAGTCCTAATATGTTTGAAAATGTTAAGTTAAACAAGCCGCTGTCATTACTCTGACATAATGTAATGTTTTTGTTTGTTTGCTTACGATGGTGTCATTATGACCTAGCTATTGTAGGCCTACTAATTGACTACTTGATTTGACTACTTTGATTTGGTAGCGTCATCTCACGCATGATTCGTGAAGTTGCCTGGGCCTAATTTAGATAACTTTCTGGTGACTTCATCAGTGAAACAAATGCCTGCGATACCCAAGTACCGATTTAATGTTAACGAATGATCATGTGCTACATTCCTGGAACATTAAGTGACATAATTGAGCAGAGCAGTGGTTTCAGAGAAAGTTGTACTAATAGCTCTACTGTGAACTGTGAACTGAAATTACATTTCACCAGACTAGCGAACATCCAAACCTCTGTGCCTAGTCATGACATGCATAGAGAGACCGTTTACATATTGTCTTGGTCCTGAAAAAAAAAAGAGAAATCTGTGCAATGATAAAGTACCGTACAACAGTTCAATCGCTTTTCCCACTGCAAGCCTGCTTCGGTAGGCTACTATTATTGTGGGTCAAACCAGTGTCTGACTGAAGGGTCTAAACTGGACCATGCTCTTACCTAAATATTTGAGTCTGGAACAATATTTTGAGTAGGACGAACGCTGGGGACTTCTCGTTGCAAACTGTTTTTTTTTTTGCAGATGCAAAATCTTTTTAAATCCCTGTATTCCAAAAGAATAAATGGTTTTCTTGTCTCTTCTATCACAACGCTCTGAACAAAACATGGAACCCCAGAGTCACGCAAAACAGCTACATGATTTTTCCAATCTTATGCCTTGTTAAAAAATATTAAAAAAACAGTCATCCTTCGCTCAGTGGCGTTCGCCGAAAACTCCAGTCTACTAGCTAATCAGTGCGTCCTCACATTCGCGCGGTGCGCGTTCACGCTAAGCACGGGGCGGGGCGAGATTCAACCACACGGAGCCAAAACAGGAAGTTGTAAACTGTAACACTTGCTACTAAAACGAAACATTTTATTAATATTGTATTATGTTGCCACTATTGATATATTAAGGCTGCACTGGCTATAACATTAACATGGCAAGATAAAAAAAAAAAAAAAAACATTCAGGCACCCAGATGGACCGTAACCGTTTACAAAGGGCTATGCAGAAGATGTGTGATTGGTTGCTGTGCATATAGCGAATAACCTCCAATGCATTTGGAAACGCCCACTGCTCGTGCACTACTGTCGCAAAATGTTGACGATTCGTGCTGGTTGAGCAGTTTACGTTTCACGCCGCAATGAGGGATGTGGATTAATGTTTTGGATAGTTGTTTGAATTTGTCTTTGAAGGTATGTGCTATTGAATACAGCATAACTATTATTTGTGTAACACGGGACATTGAAAGCCGATTGTCTTGTGTAAAAATGTAAAGTTTGATTATGTGTACAGTAGGCTACCAACGCCTTTGCAGTTGGAGTCTAATGCGTCTGTATTCACAAAAACTATTAGTGGGGTGGCGAAACGCATTGCAGTCGTGATATAAACTACCTCTCTCTCACACCCTACTGTTGACCACTTTCAAAAATGAGTTGGGCAACAGGGACGCTATAACGCTCACGCTGTAAGATGTGTAGACTACGTTGAAGTAATAAGTTCCATTTTTTTGTTTGTTTTTATGTTGCCTAGGCTACTTTATCTAATTAGACTCAATTAGGGAAATCCAAATAGACATACATCCCCTAGAGATATTACTAGGTGAACATAGTAATACTACGTCAACATCATTTCACGTTTGACAAGTTTTCTGTTATTTTCTGTTAATTGTTACCACCTGTGTTTTTTAGACTGACCCATCTTGAAGGATGGACCCTGTAGTGATCAGTTATCATGACAGCCTTCTGCGACACTCCGATGTGGACTTATTACAGGGACCTCACTGGCTCAATGACCAGATCATTGGCTTTGCCTTTGAATACTTTGCCAATGAGCGCTTTAAAAGTCTGGATGAAGCCATGACCTTCATCAGCCCGGAGGTCACCCAGTTCATCAAGTGCGCTTCCTGCCCTGAGGAGTTAGCCCTGTTCCTTGAGCCACTAGATCTGGCTTCCCGCCGCTGGGTTTTTCTGGCTGTCAATGACAACTCTAACCAGAGCGCTGGTGGCTCCCACTGGAGCCTGCTGGTATACCACCACGAGACAGCCCACTTTGCCCACTATGACTCACAGAACGGCTCTAATTCCTTCCACGCAAGATGCATCGCTGGGAAGTTGGAACCTTTCCTGGGCGCTCAAGGGAATGTGCTCTTTGTGGAGGAGCCTTGTCCATCCCAGCAGAACAGTTATGACTGTGGCATGTATGTGATCTGTAATGCTGAGTCCTTGTGTGAGGAGATCAGGGTGGAGGGATCACCACGCCTTTCTGTGCAAACCATCACCCCGGCCTACGTCACCCAAAAGAGATTGGAATGGCACCGGTTGATCCAGAGACTGGCCAAAGATTGACCTCTACTGCTCTCTACTTCTTTTACCACTTAGCTTTATCTGAAAACCAATGCTGTATGTCTCCTTCTGGAGCCTGTGAATGCACAATTTCAAAGTGCTTATATTAAAGATGGAGCAATGCTACGACGCTTTCATGATTTATATACCATAACTATTTGGTGTCATGTTTGTGAATTCATATGATTGACCGTATCCTCTTATTTTTGAATGTGGAAGTATGGCATTAGATTTGTGTGAAGGCTTTTATTTATATAAATATATATGTCTATGTATGTATATATGTGCATATATTAACGTATAATATCAATCAATCAATCAATCTTTATTTATATAGCACTTTTCATACAAATTCATGTAACACAAAGTGCTTCACACTA
>JAODUE010036998.1:3910-20246 GCA_027564755.1 Amblyopsis hoosieri
TTTGTTTTTCTTCATTGTTTGCGTGGTCAGCTACTCTCAAACACTACCGGCTCGCATTTCATCCCCCCCCCCCCCCCCCCCCCACACACACACACACACACACACACACATACACACACACACACACACACACTAACACTCGAACTCACTTCGCTGACACAAATGTACAGTGCACAGGAGATCCTGTGAAATGCTTGCCAGGACACACACACACAATGTTGGGATAGTAGGGTTCCTGTTGCTCCCACGTAAATAAACACAGGTCTGTGTAGAGGATTAAAGACAGGCTGTCTGCAGAACACACCAGACCTAACAACATGACGCCTGTGTACACACACACACACGCACACACAGCTGTGTGCTCAGCTGTAGGTCTCAAACATTGACATCACCGGTAGCACAGAATGAGATTGAGAATAGTGTAGAACCTGTGAAATAATTAATGTTGATGAATGTCTATAGGGAATTATGGGAACATTTAGGTGGCAGTCTAGGCCTATAGGCTACAGGCAGGAAATAATGACCCCCATGGGACCACCAACCCCCCAAATGTATTTTGTTATACTGCGTTGCACCTACATTATGGATATATTGTTTCAGCAGACAAAAATAACTATATAGAATTTGTTTTTAACAAAATAAATACAGTAAATATGCTGACTATATTTTTATTTTAAGAGTATGCAGTGATTCACCTGAGCTATATTGTTATCATGCAATACACCAGCGGTCAGATTGTAAAAGCAAAGCATTTAAGGCCATGCCAACCCCGTGATGTCCAAACTCCGTTTTATGGTCGTCTTTTTTAAGCACCAACCATACAGGTCGAGGTGTTTTTTTTCCCTTGTAAGATTCATCCTCTCCAGACCAGCTCCCATTGAAGCGTCTTTTGTCTTTGTCGGTCAGAGGAGACATACCCCGAGCGCGGTTGGCTTTCAAACGTCTCCATGGCAAAGCGTACGTGCCCTGAATGAAGACGAGATGCGCGAAAACATCCCCCGGTAAACGTTAGGACATTCACGGCCAAATCTGATATTATTATGCTTGGATTTCACACGAACACATATCAGTCAACGGACAATTAAATGGCTTAATGAGTAGGCTATCCTAGTGTACAACAGTGGGTGTTTCTTAGAGTCCATAACATAAAGTATTTATAGGCTATATAGGGCTAATGGGTGCTTTTTTTGTGTGACAACTAATGCCGTGTTCCGTCTTTTGGCCTAGTATTGTCTCTATTAGGTCCAAGTTGGGATCAAAGCGTCACGTTCATTTGCGCACGAACTGGGATGGGGGTCCCGGTGTACAAGAGCATAATATTTGGAACGCGCAAGCACACAGTAAAAGGGATAAAATGAGGACAAATTAGACTCACAGTCGTAGTCGAATATCGTACAAGACAACCCTTAAAGACACACGGAGACACATGCAGACATGGCGGTAAAAATAAACTCGCGATCATGTAGGCTATGTCGGTGGAATGGTCAGGGGCCGTTCTGCTCCAAGCAGCCTTAACTGCCTAAAGCACCTGTTCAGTTTTGACGCCAAGGAACGAACGCAAACCGAGTCTCTCCCGAGCCTCGACTTCGGCAAGCTGACAAAACGCATGCACTATTCTACTACCGAGCACGGGGGTCGGGGAATATTTAGAGCAATACAGAAAGGCAGCCTGAGGGGTGAAAGCCTTAACTAGTATACGTAGCCCAGCAAGCCAGCTCATAACACAGCGGCTGACAAAAATATTCCTCTCTCCCTCTCTATCTCACGTCGCCGCGTGCTGTCTGACCGGTGCGCCGCAACAAATCACTGCGATACAATCCCAGTTTATCGCCCAACTCACAAATTCACCTTTAAGAAATGAGAACTTAAAACACCCTAAAAAAACAGAAGCGTCTCCCATGTCGCATTTGTTAACAAACAGAATAGTTTGAATGTCGGACCAGACCGACAGACCGAGAAAAACTGTTATCAACGCCTATTAGCCTACACATAAACGCGCATAGGCTATACACTACGGTAGGCTACTGAGATAGCATTCAAACAAAGGCCATGCTTTTTTTGGAAGGAAACTAACCTTTAGATGTCCGATTTGAAATCCAGGATATTTAGCTCCAGTCCTTGTTTTCTCCAGAAGGTCGTGTCAAGCACACCGGTGGTGAAGGTTGTGGTGCTCGTCCAAGGCGATCCTTCCTTCCTTGAAACGGGACAAATATAGGCAGGTACTCGGTGTCAGATCTCACACTCTCGCCCATCTGCTGGCGATCCACCGACTTCGGCTCGTCCAAAGTTAGTCGGAAACTAGCCTTATTAAATAGAGGATCGTGTCCCGGCTAATATTAGCTTACATTCACCAGCAACACACGACAATAAATCCTACACTGGCTATCTCTCAGCTGCACGGCTGGAAAACAAGTTCATCCAAAGAAATTAAGAAATTCGCAAAATCAAAAAAGAATAAAAAGGCATGGAAAAAGTCACATGACGGTCTCCTGTACGGGTTTAAAGCCACGCATAGGTTCGAATAGTCGTTATACGAGGGCTTTATTGCCTACTTGTACACCCATATGAAGCCAGGCTGTTAGTAATGGGACCTCGCCCTGTGTCCTACGTCCGTACGACCTCTGTCCTCGGCACAAATGTCCGCTACTGAGCCTGAAGGATGAATTTCCACCGGAGAGAAGTGGGAGAGTACAAAAAAGGGGAGGGGGAAAGGAAAGGCAGTGGCTTGCCTTGCATTCTCTGGAGTTCTCCACCCACAAGCACAACCCCCCCCCCTTTCTCTCTCTCTGTCTCTCACACACACATAGCCTACACACACGCACGCACATGCTTATTTACTGCTGTTCCCTTGTGTCACTCATTCTCTTTCTGTTCTCTCTCTCTCCCTCGTTACAGCGCATAACATTCTGACTGTCAAAGCATACACTTTAGCTAAATGTGTATGTCCTGCTTTGATAATAGGCAAATACCAGTAGTAGGGTTATGCAGTACATTCTGAGATTATTATAATTATGACATTGATCCATGTTCTGAGTGACAATATATCTTCATTAAGCATTAGTGGTCTGGTATAGACTGTCTAATTGCCTGGCAATATCACTCATTTTAGGAAAACTATCTTGTTTTTGGATAAGGGGATGCTTTTTGCTCTTGTCAGTAATTCTCAGCACCAGTAAATTACAAAAAAATAATTTCAGTATTGGTCCAAAGCTTAAGGTCTTGGGTATAAATTATAATTGTTTATATCAGTGTAATATGTTTTACTATGAAGTAATAAGCCATACAATACACTCTGAGAAAGTGTGACAACCAACCCCATCACAGGGTCAAGTAGTCAGGAAAACCTTATGAAACATGCACTATAAAATGTAACAAAACGTTTGTTATGCATTTGATAGCATAGATTTGTGAATATTGTATTTGTTTGTGAATAATTAGACAGTAGACTATCCTGCCCATGCATTGCAACCTGTTACTGCCTTCAGCATTACATCAGCTTGTATATCCCTTCATGGTCTTTCTTCTTAAAGCTGCTCACCATTTTTCTACCAAAAGAAATTAAGCAAAGGGTTACTATACTTTAAAAGATTCCATTCAGTGTGACAACCAGCCCCATCGGAACTCTTGAGATAAATGTTTAGCTAACAACCAAATGATATGACCTATAGCATCTGACAAATATACTGAAACTATAGCTATTCCCTTCCATTCTTAAACAAAAGTTACAATATAGAGATACACTAAATGTACAAAGCTACAGAAGGAATTTTATCCATCAAAATGTGAAATTATTCCCTTATGCCAAGATAGTTAGCTCTCTATACATACTGACAAGATAAATTTACTCATACAAAGAGGTCAAACATTTGATAAGAAACATGTTACTCAGGGCCCCCTAGTTTGGCTACAATAAGCTCTGTGATAACCAACCCATGTGACAACCAACATTTATGACAAACCACTGCCAAATACACATCATGAAACAGCACAGCAAAGCTATATAACAGTCTTAACAGATGCCTGTTATAATGTTATCAAAATATAGATGTTTTTGGTAAAAGGATTGTGGAGGTACTTGAACCTCCTTTCATTTATTTGAGACACTTGAAGCAACATGAGAGTCTTTCTCCTACAAAGCAAAGCCATATGGTGATTCATCACCAAAACAGTTCATATATTTACCGAAACATGTTACATCTGCTGTTTAGCGAAAGTCTGCTAATATCTTTTTTGTGCAGCAAATATCATCTCATGTTCTGATAGCTGTTTGTTTTTTGTGTGTGCTGAAAATATAATCCGGTGGTATTACACAGCCTGGCTCTTTAAATGGGAACACAAACAATGTGGTGCAGACCGCACCTCACATCAATATCCTTGGCAATGCGTTTCCAATGTGTGGGGCGGAGCTTCTGAGGGAGCACCCTATGGCATTGAAGAGAGATGTATTTTTGTTTTGATTGAATTCAAATATCAACAATATTCTCCATAATAACTGAATCTTAAATATGATCAGTTTTGAAGTTGGCAAACCGTTTTCTGATTTGAGGCCATTATTTGATTCTTGGTCAGACAAGTTTTGTGGCGCTGCCATCTATGGGTTTGATCTCCAGAGGGGATCAACGTTTCACACTAGTCTAAGATGTCACATCTGACCTTTTGAGCTACTTCATTATAATTATGCTTTATGCTTTTATTTTCAACCATATCTTCTATATTATGTCGTAGGCGGAAACATGCCTGTGTAAGCAGTGGCTTTGTAATCTTTACACAGATAATGGAGCTGCATCTCTGACTTGAAAAATTAGTCATGTCTATTCTTCCACAAAGCCACGTACAGTATCACTCAACAGTCCTTGTAAGATGGCCACACTATTGGCTGCCATTCATAATTAAACAAACAGGCAGATGTTTAATCTACAGTAACACATCTTAGACACAATAGTTAAGGCATTGTGTTTGGGATTTCGGAAATGTTATTATGTTATAACTACTTTTTTAGATTATTAACAAAGATTGCAATACAAACAAATTGAGCATCTTGATGCCAACTTGATGAAAAGCTAGAAACACGCGTACGCCACTTTGCATGCAACGGTTGTGATCTATAAAAAACTAACTTTACGGGAGAAAATTGTATACATGGGAAACTGCGACTCTAATGGCAGAAGGAAGAAACTTGAGAGATGTCTTGAAATTAATAACATTTTGAAAAGTAGATTGAAATATAACCTCTCGCACAGCAGGGATGTCGCCAGACCTAAACTATGAATATTAGGCTATCTATTATTAGAAACGCCTAATTGATAGATAGAAGTATGTATAATGTGTAAAACAATAACATTATTGTTTTTATACCAGAAGATGTAAGCAGTTCTCTTTTCAGCTCGCTGAATGTTGGAGCAAAGAAAACCTTTTCTGTTCTCTCAAAAGGTTTGACGGCACTATGTCACACCCCCTTTCCCCAGTATCCATTGCCGTGTGTGTGTTTTGTGCTGAATATAAGTTTTGCAGTTGTATATTTGTGTTTTAGCTTTAATGTTGACTTTATTAGTTTCGACATGTTATGTTTACAATAACTACTGAATTGATACATACAACAAGTACGATATTGGTTGAACGCCCTTACAGAACGTTCCACATCAAATGCATTGCTTTTATGCTGAATCTATGGAATTTCATACATTTGTGTTATATGCACGGGTGTGCTTCACCTGCACATTACTTTCAACTATATCTTGGTCTGCATATAAACATCTTTGTGCCTTTTGTTGGTGTTGGATGGAAGAGAATTGTAGAAGTCATATTAGATCAGTGTCTAAAATATGACAAAAAGTTGGTCTATAATGAAAACATTTAGTCAAGTTTAAGACACTGATCTAATATGACTTCTACCATTCTCTTCCACCCAGCACCAACAGGCAAGAAGATGTATATATGTAGCAAAGATATAGTAATGTGTAGGAAAAGCACACCCATGCATATAAAACTGATTAATTATTTTCCATAGATTCAGCATAGAAGCAACCACACCCAGAGCTTTCAGCATTTCTAGATGGATCTCATCAGTCCCTGGGGCTTTGCAACTGCGTAGTTGTTTGACTAATTCAGTGACCTCCCCCGGGGAAATTGACGATAATCCCCACTTATGTTTTGTGGCATATACAATTTGTTTACCTTTTTAACAGTGTTGAAATAATCATTTTGTTCAGTACTGTTTAGATTATCCTTATTGTATAGTGTTCACCTGTTTTATGCTCGTCTCCACCCATACCGGGTGTTCCTACTTTCCTCCCGTTATCCCCTTAACTTAACCATAGTCCTTAGGCAAGTCTGGCCACTCAGCAGCCATCTTGATAATGTGTCTAGGAAGTAATTAGAAGACTGCATCGAAATTAATGGGGAGAGAGACATAACTGCACTTTCAGTGGTCACCGGAACATAAAAACTGCATTTATACAATTACGAGCCTTATATATAAAATAAAGTTTGGCGTCATTACCCCATCATAAGGTTTTACAAGTCTTTTTTACCCAAAGGTTATACTTCTACTATACTTGTGCAACTGTTCGCTTCCGTTAGTGCAACCACCCGATTGGCTAAATAAGTTATGGTTTGGCTGTTATAAAGCAGACGATTGGCTCTTTTCTTCCAACTGCCATATTTAGCATTACAGACTTCTTCCATACAGTAGAGTCCCACTCAGAAATGCTGTTCTGTTCTGCCTCTTTAATGTATCTGATTACCTCGGTGCAATCTATTAGTTTGTGCCAGTTTGTTTGCCGTAATTGGCCCAGCGCAATACCTTGCTAACCGCTTTACCTTTATTTTCAGTTTACCCACTTCCTACTACTTTGATTTCCTCTGTTCTGATCGTGCCTTTCCCTGTTCTAATGTTTGCTTGCTGCTTTTGGTAATAGGTAATAAATACTGAACTACCAACCTAAACCTGTTAGCACTTGGGTCTCACCTGGTGCATAATAAGGCAAGAGTCAGAGCCTAGCTGATAGTTTTACCAAGAAGCCAATCTGTCCAGATGTGCATGGGCTCCAGGTTTCAAGATCCGAAGCACAGGTAGTTAAAGTATCTGAGGCGTTGGCCATTTTGCCAAAGATTCTGACCCAAGATCTGTATTTTATCTCATATTTGATTTATGAATAGTTGATCGCATTGTCTTTATCTTATTCGCTCCAGCAATGCTAAAGGCAATATTAGAAAAATGTGTACCCTGACAGGCTGAACGTTAACGGTTCTTTGTGACCATATATTCATCAATCTATACAGAGAAACCATTTGTTTGAAAGGAACAAGGGGAGAATCAGAAAGATAAGCAGAGATAAGCTGTTGAGATTATCTCATATTTAAAGTCTAACCGCAGGTGTTCTCTTTTTGAATATTCCAAACAGTACCTTCAAAAGTGTCAAAGGTGAATGTTAAATCTGACAGTTTCTGTCTCTTTCATTTCATTTTATGCCACTGGGTGTTCTCTTCACAATGAGTCCAACTTTGGAAAATCCTTCAATTCTGAATCACATGCTTAAGCAACCAGCATTGAGCCAGGGGCTCAGTGTCCTTCCAACAGACAAAACACCATATTCCTGCGACCCCAGACCCACCATGCATTATATATAACCACTACAGACCTCCTGTTCAAGTATTGAAGAAACAGCATATATTTAAACGTATTTATCCAGATTTTCTTTCTTCAATTGTTAGTCTGGGCCACACAGGAGGTCAGTGTCTGTGACCCTGGGGTGTGTCTGACATGATGGACTTCCACGCTATGCCTCCTCTCTACAGCACGGCCAGTCGGTTCAAGCCCGAGTGGTGGAGCAAGCCGGCAGCATTGGCTGTACCGCAGGACACCTTCACACAGCGGTTAACACACACCGACAGACCGGTGGCTGTTTCAGTATGGACGCAGGCAGGTGCATGGCAGAACACAAGGAGTGAGGAGTAGGAAGGCTAAAACGTTGCCACAGAGAGGGTGACAATCCAGAGATGGAACACGAGGTAAGGTGGAGATGAGGCATTATAATAGACGGCGAGTAGGCACACAGCATACTCAGTAGAGTGCTCTGTGTGCTTGTCTATACAGTGGAGTCTACATAATAGACAAGCAGGCATTTGCACAGATACACAGAAAGAGAGCAAAGAGACAGATGCAAGGAAATGCACTCCGTTCACCCCCCTCCCCCCCAGCACGCTCACACACACACACGCAAATGCGTGCACACACACACGTACACACACAGAGCAAAGGTGTGACGCTCCTATCTCCATAGCTCTCCATCTTCCCAGAGACTCCCGGTCTCTGTCGCTGGAAGTGTGTCTAATACAAAGTGACAACTCCCTTTTCCCGGGGAGCCCCACTGTTTTGCTAGGCTTCAAATCCCATTTGCTAGCTTTCCTTTTCTCCTCACTCCCCACCCCTTTCCCCCCCTCCCTCTGCTTTGAATCGCTTTCCAGCCGCTAATAAGTGAACAATTGCTGTCTGTCTTATTAGAATGCATTCACATACAGTAGGCGACATGGCAAATGTGTTGCCACGGTTCGTAAAGGATATTAGACGTATTGTTACCCAGTGAGTACAGTGAGACAGTTTCATCTGAAATACCACATAATGGCATGTGTTATTGAATTGAAATACATAATGTAGTAGAGGTATTCCAGAGATGTTTTTCTTTGTTAATATTTTGTTTCCATTTTAATTCCCTTAACCAACAATCCAAGCTGTGTACAGTAAGGATGGGACACTGTGGACCTCAACTGAGGAGGTAATTGGGCGATGGAAGGAACACTTTGAGGAACTCCTGAATCACGCTCTCTATGGTAGAGTGTGGGGGGCCGGGCTGCGCTTTATCACCAATCTCGTTTGTGATATTTATGGACAGGATATCGAGGTGTAGTCATGGTGGAGAGGGGTTGCGGTTCGGTAGCCTTGAATCTAATCGCTGCTTTTTGCAGATGATGTGGTCCTGATGGCATCATCGGTCTGTGACCTCCAGCACTCACTGGATCGGTTCGCAGCCGAGTGTGAAGCGGCTGGGATGAGGATTAGCACTGCTAAATCTGAGGCCGTGGTTCTCAGGAGGATACCGATGGAGTGCCTACTCCAGGTGGGGAATGAGTCCTTACCCCAAGTGAAGGAGTTCAAGTACCTCGGGTCTTGTTCACGGGAGATTGGCCAGAGAATCGGAGCAGCATCACTTTACCGCACCGCTGTGACGAAAAGAGAGCTGAGCCAGAAGACAAAGCTCTTGACCTACCGGGCAATTTTCATTCCTACCCTCACCTATGGGCATGAAGGGTGGGTCATGACCGAAACAATGAGATCACGGGTACAAGTGGCCGAAATGGGTTTTTTCAGGAGGGTGGCTGGCGTCTCCCTTAATGACAGGGTGAGAAGCTCAGCTATCTTGGAGTAGAGCCGCTGCTCCTGTGCATCGAAAGGAGCCAGTTGAGGTGGTACGGGCATCTGGTAAGGATGCCCCCTGGGCGCCTCCCTTGGGAGGTGTTCCAGACACGACCGGCTGGGAGGAGGCCTCGGGGAAGAACCAGGACTAAGTAGAGAGATTATATCACACAATCAGAAACTGACTTTGATCATATTAAATTGGCTTGACTTGTATTGAGACAATAAGTGAGACATTATTTTTAGATTTTGATTGATGATAGAAAGATGGAATGAAGAAAAGATCTTAAGGTCTAAAGCAGTGCATTATACTGGATACTAAGAGATATATTAAGGGAAAGGGTGAGAGTTAATAGATGAAGAAAGAGAGAACAGAATGGAAAGCTGAGACATAAGAGAAATATGGAAAGAGATAAGAGTATGTGTGTGGGGGTGAGGGGTGGGAGGGGTGGGAGGAGATGCAAGATGGCTTGCAAATGTAAACAAAAAAAAATCGCTGTCTGTGATTGGTTATTGAGTGGCAGAGAGAGCATATGAGGTATAGGGAGATGGCTCGAGAAGGTAATTTGGAAGATAGTGCTCAAATTGATTATTTATTGACTGGCAGCTATTCAGGCCATGTCAGGTTATCAGCTGAGCGTGCGATAGGAAAATATCACTTTGTACCCAATCAATCTACAAGAAAGATAAACTGCTGCTCTGAATAGAAGACTTTCCATCATTTGACGTGAGCCTATTTCCACGTCGATGAGCCAAAATTAAATTGTGTGCGAGACCAGATAGTGATGTCTTGTGTATGTGTGCTAGCTGTGCACGTTCAGGTGTTAGGTGTTCACTGTGGCGTGCTCAATATGCCTTAAGTGTTCTTTGTATGTGTGTGTGCGCCTTATACTTGAAAAGGACTCACAGTTTGCGTTTAGAGCAATGAATGTGTGTTGCTGCATACTGTACTAAATGTGTGTGTGAAATAAAGTCACAAATACTGGATATGGGGGTCACTGTGCTTGTGTGTATGTGTGTATTTCTATCTGCTGCTATTAAGACAGTGAGTGAAATTGGCATTGCAGGATAGAGTATGTGGGTTAGGATACCGCCCTCTTCTTTAATATTTTATCTTGCTACTGGCAGAAGGAAATGGGGTAGAGAAAGACACATGATAAGGTGGGGGAAGTAAGTGCGTGCATGTGCGTGTGTGTGAGCATATGGTTGGCGCACGCATTGTGTGCTAGTTCATATTTATGGCTGAATATGTCACTGAGCATGCAGGCTTATTTGCCTGTTTGTGGTGTTTCAGTACTGTCATAATAATAAATGCTTAATGTCACAAGACATTTGGGAAACGCATTTCATGTGATATCAGTATTGCAAGTAGATTGTACTACTGTAAACGTAGCTTATGTTGGAAATTTCATGTCATGGTTTTCTTCCGGGATTAATTTGATTTGATTTCATCTATTGTATAAACCTATACTATCTATTACCTTTTATATAAAAAAATAACTAACAAGACAGTGAGTTAAACACACACATACTGTAAATTTAATTAATTCCTTTAATTAATCTACTTACTTCCATTTATTTGTTACTGAATCCATTGCTTTAAAGTAAGGATGCACGATAATTATCGATCCGATAAATCATCTGTCGATATTGGGCATATTTTCTTTATCGGAATCATATGTCCGAAAATTATGTCCGATGCAAAAACTGAGAGTATGGATAGCCTTTTGTCAACAGATAGTGGTAAGCAAGCTACTGTAGGCTTTGTTGTAAGCTTTGTTTGTGGGACATGAACAAGCCTAACAGCTGAAGTGCTTCACATTTTTAAGAACAATTACAATTTTTAAATAACGTTTCATATTTCAACCACTGTCAATCATTTCTTTAATTTACAAAAATGTTGAGAAATTGTCGATTATCGGATCGGTATTGGCCATGAGAAGTAAGAAATGATAGGTTATCGGATCGGTGGGGAGAAAAATCCATATTTAAAATGTTTATGCAGTTGTATAAAATATTCTGTACAGTATTGTTCTAATGATGGCTCCAATAGCTTACCTCGTGAGACGTGATACAAATGACTATGCAGCTGTAAAGGATAGGCCTGTCGCCTCCATACGGTATGCATTCCTACTCCTAAGTAATTTATGTGCTATCAATCAATTTGTACAATTTGTATATTAAACCTTTTTCAGATATTGGATATACAGTACGTTGTGAACACCCCATTGTTGTGACTGACCGGTTATCTGGCAGGCTATACCTGCTACCTGCTGCATATTTATAAAAATGTGTACATCCAAGTCATAGAAATGATACAAATGATTGTCAAAGGTGTAATATAATTGATTCAGAAGACACTTTACTTCTTCTCACTTGTAAGACAAGAAAATAAACTATTTAGCATTTGAATAAAATTGAAACCACAGGTAGCACAAATCCACAGAATGTATTCAAATGAAACTATCTGACATTAACAAAATTTGGAATGGCGAACAGCAGTACATTCAGTGGATGAATTTACTGAATGACTAAATGTTTTTAGACCTGTGGTGCCACAGCATCCATTTCTGTAAACTATATTCCATCCCCCCATAACTTTGTTAAGTTCAGTCCCAAACAGGGAAACTGGCACAGTTTTGATTCATCCCCAAAATATATCAATATTTTGCAAAGATTAATGTGGTCTCAGCACTTATTTATCAATTGGGTTTCTGGCGTAGTAAAAAGGAACAATCTAGTTCAGTCCATGACTAGATTTTAACAACAGTACTGTTATAGGCAGTTTTGCTTTTCTTAAATGAAAACAAAAATGGCCTATTAATAAATAAAGCTGATGATCCCTGACAGTGGAAGTTTGTGAAGACATTAAAGACATGTGAAATGTGATAGAAGACATAATGTATTTGCAATGTTGATAGTCATTTGCAATATTTCTAGTATATACTGTAGAAAAGTATTACATTTGTACTATTTTATTAAGTATTATGTTGCTATTGCCATCTCATGATCTCATTGATCCGTGATAATTCAGTGCAAGAATTCTCTTGGGTCATTGGACTATTTTGATGTCTTGTGTGGGTACACATCTGGGGACATTCTGTTTATTTTTAGTCTTAAAAACAGAGGCGTATTCTGGACATGACTTGCTGATAACATGAATACATTCACCTACAAACAAACTAGCTTTTGTTACCCTGCATTCACACAGACAACAAAGCACATGTATAAGCAACAAGTGCTTTGTCGTGTGAATGAATAGTGGTGCGGTGTTCCTAGCTTGTGGTAACTTGTTCAATACGCAATGTGTGTTATGTAGCCTTCCCTCTTATTGGTACTAGTCACTGTGTCTCATCGCTCAGAATTTGCATGAAACAGACCTCTAGTTTATTTTTATGCTGCCTAGTTGAGTTGTAGTGGCTACTTGTCTCTTGTCACTGTGCATTGCTAGCCCTCATCATTTGACGTATGTGTGAACGCCGAGATGTGATCACACTAAATTGTTTCCAGAATGTGAGTGATGATACTGGCAAATTATCCCAGAAATTAAATGATTGGGTTTTTGTGTTATTTTGTTTAGTAAAAATTACAACAAACTGACAAATGATAATAATTATAATAATATTGTAAATCCTCTTACAGGCTCATGTATGTCTTATTTTCATTCTAGCCATTTAGTTGGTTATGATACTAGATGTTACAAGTAGGCTTTATAAGGTAGAAGTGTTATCAAGGACACTTGATACCTCTTGGGGCATACTCATTACACTCATTTCTGTAATAAAAGCTAATTTCTCTAGAAAATTCCACCGGTGTTCAAAGTTAGTCTTTAATTAATAATAAGTGGAACAGCTCAAGGTTTTGCTTCTCAAAGAGACCACATTGTTGCCTTTAGGGCTTTGCTTTTCAGGTTCAGGAGAAAGGTACAGAAATTATGCAAAAAACACATGCTTATATGATTGTAAGAATGACATCTTTGAGTGTATTTAACACACATGAGATTAGTTTCACGTTTTAGATTCACAATGGGTGGATTTGGCAATGGCTGTACTACTGTCATTCACCACTGGACTGCCTGTAAATAGTATTGTGTCTTTAGCGTAACATTCGATAGTGTGTGTGTGTGTGTGTGTGTGTGTGTGTGTGTGTGTGTGTGTGTGTGTGTGTGTTTATGACTATGATTATGTTTGCATCAGATTATGTATATAGTAAGCATTCTTATATATACTATATGTATGCTTTGATAGTGCTGTTTGAGTGTGGCAATCATACTTTTTTGTGCAATATCTTATAAATGTATGCTATTGTGCCACATAGCATCAGACAAAAAAAAACCGATTCTTTTGGCATAGTTATGCTGAATATGCATAGTTATACTGAATATAAATTATGCTAAATACAACTTTAGACAAATTGAGGGACACATCAATTCTACATAGTTTTTCATTTTGAGTATTTGTATTTTTAAAAACAGCTACTGCTGCTAATAGCAGAGTATCCCATAATTCCAGACAAATGTAACCATCCATCTATACTCTTTATGTATGTCCCCTCATCAGTGTGTGTGTGCCACTATCCCAGAATACAGGGGGTAGTGCATGAAAGATCCCTAGATAGGATTTACACAATCTGTCAACATTCATTGCAAAAACTGGCAAATCTAAAGATTATTCAAACCAACAAAACTACTTTTGCATTCATCTTCAATGAGTGTGTTATCAGTGCCAATGCATTTTTAATGTAATTATTCTGTTTAACCTTTAACCTGCGGAACAGCACAACATAGAGGATATGTTCAGCATCAGTCAGGGGGATCACAGTATGGTTAGAGCCATCAATACATTATGCATGCAGAATAATAATCAATGGTTTGTGTAGTGTGTGTTACCCAATGCAAAGGCTTTGGTTTAATTTTCAAGTTTAGGTGTGCATTTGCTAACTCACCACCAAGACATATGGCTTAGATACTGCGTGCAGATAAATACTAGTTTTCTATTTTAATGCTGACATGTTGGCGTTGTACAAAGTGTGAACTCTTTGTCGTTTTAGGTCACCGTCACAATGCTTTAGACAAAATAATGAAGATAATGCCATACCTGGGTTATTTCTATCTAGAGAGACACAGTATATTTAGTCTAATGTCTATCTTGAATCTTCTAGTCTTTCTGCCCTGTGTGGTCTGATCTTTCTTAGGGGTATCATGTATTTGCTCTATGTTTATTGGTAATTGTGCATTTGTGGAGCAAAACAAATACATGTGCAAATACATGTGCATACATTTGATCCTAGAAATACCTTACAAAGGTATTTTCATTAAATATAGTGTGCTACAAAAATCTGTCAGTATGGCAATTGTCTTGCTGTAATTGAAAACTGTTGATGCACAGTAGTTTATACAGATTATTACTCTGCAAGGGAATTATCTTGTATAACGATTACAATCTCATCACATTCTCTCTCTCTCTCTCTCTCTCTCTCACACACGCACACACACGCAAACACACGCACACACGCACGCATACACAAACAGTGTGTTGGCATTTTGTATGAATAGCCATTTGCAAATGTAGGCACCAATATCCCTTACAGTCATAAAAGTTTGTAATGTGTGTGTGCGTGTGTATTCAAAGTCTGTGTAAAGATGGTTTCAAGCAAAAATGTACACTCACTCATGTCCATTATGCCCGCATGAATACACACACACACACACACACACACGCTTCTGAATTTAAACAAGTATGTTTAATACACGCCTTCATTCTCTGCCCATCCCCAATACCCTATCAGGCCTGAAGGCACATAGGCCAGGTCACTAAAGGTATTCAGTGTACTAAAACATGCAGCATCATGCTATTGATGCATTGTCCTCGGTGAGGAGGGGCCAGATCACCAAAGCACCCCTCGAGGCTACACTACTTATTCTAGGAATGTGTAAACATATGTTTGGCTCAGGAGGGGGGGAGCGCGGTGATCACCTGTAGATAGAGACGCTGCTACATGAAGTGTGGGACACCGTGTCACCTCTGCTAAGTGATCACACTCATGGTCTCTAATTAAGTGTCATATGAGCCCACATATAGTAGCTGACATTCCTGAAGGTGTGGTCTATTTAAAATACAAAATACAACATTTATATAAACCAGGATTAAAGAAAACACAAAATGATGTATAATACTCTGATCAATTAAGTGAAATGTAAATGCCATTTTAATTGAATTTATATTTGAATTTAGTCACACTGTTGGATGTAAACAATAGCGCCAGAGAACGGGATGTACTATGTAAAAATTAAGTTGCATACAGGTATATTAATGTTTTATGTAGTGTGCATCATGTAATGCTTATGATTGGCACTCTAAAACAGGAAAGCTGATGAATGGTAATCTGACACCAAACATTATCTAAACAGCTGATGGGAACATGTCTTTGAACAGGAATATCAACACACGCAAAATATAATTCCAAGTTAATGAATTTAATTACATCATTACCTATAATGTTTCACACACTAAACACTGAAATGAGAGCATGCAAATCAGATTGCATTGTGATGCATGCAAGTTAAGAATTGATGAGGGTTGATGGGAAAAGTGGTCAACGTTTGGTTTCCCACCATTTGTTTTTTATCCGCTGTAAACAGTTAATGCACATTTCTGCTTGAGTAACACGAGGCCTACATTGAGCAGCCACAGGGAAAGCTTCGGAACAAAGGTGAATGTGTATAGTTTAATTGAGCTCACTTGCTATCTTTTATTAAGTGCAATTTAAAGTTAATTAGGTGATAGTCCCGTGAGGGTGTGGTAGTTACTGCTGTTAAAGAAAAGGTAAAGGTTTGTGGGGTGAGTATAGCTTTCAGAGGGAGTTAAAGGGACGGTTCGAAATTCAAGATGTCTAGTCTATTGCCTACTATGCTCTCTTGATAAA
>JAODUE010037008.1:0-20246 GCA_027564755.1 Amblyopsis hoosieri
CACACACACACACACACACACACACACACACACACACACACACACACACACACACACACACACACACACACACGACGGAGTAAGGACCTTGAAGGCGTGACCCTTGACGACCACAGAGACGTCGCAGTACAAGCCCTGCAGCCGCTGCTCGTTCAGACACTCCAGGACGTTGTTGCCAAAGTTAGGGATCGCCATCTGCAGCGTCTGAGCCATAACGCTCCGCCCAGCACCACAGGGTCTACAGGAGACGGGACCGGCCAGGGGTGGAGGAGGAGGAGGAGGAAACATTAATGTGTGGGCCACAGGGACGACAGAACAGGGACAGAACGTCGTGAGAGATGGAAGGAGGTGTTGGTGTTGGGAAGAAAAGTTGGGAGGTTGGGGAGAAAAGGAAGGTTGAGAAGCAGAAAGGACAGGGTGTCATGGATGGATAGTGGCTCAGAAAGGAGGAGTCAATAGTGAGGTATATAGTACATAAGGAGGTCAGAATAGCAGATGAAATGAAGGAAGGGTGGATGCAGCAGGAGATACAGTAAGAAGAAAGTAATGGGGTGGAGGGTGGGCATATGGAGTGTCAGTGATTAAGGAATTAAGTGTATTTGGTAAACAGCTTTTCATGCAGAAATCAGTTTTACCAGTCACCAGTGGCCGTTACATAAGCAATCCTTATGCATTTACCTTGTTCCATTACTACTCATTCACAGTTAATGCACTCGTTTGCCTACTTTGTGGTTTTCGCACCACTCATTCAAAAAGGTGAAAAAAATGGCAATAGCTTATATAACTAGTCTATTGGGCTTGTCATTGTCCCCAGCAAACAAAGACTCCTGTGATCAAAACTGGTGGATCTGACACACAGATGCATAAAACATACCATACAGTACTCCTAAGAATAGTACAGATCATTTTGTTTATGTTCGTAAAGGACCTACTACAGCACATAATACAGTATACTGTATGTTGTAGATCTACAAAATTGATAAAATATTGATCTCAATTACGATTATGGGTTCCCATAATTTCATTTACATGATCGACTGTAATATTTAATATTTGTTTAAAATAAGTGACCGCTCATAGAAAATGCTAATTAAATCAAGCGCTTCCTAAACTTTCAGCCAGCCACTAGGGGGCGATTTGTGGGAAATGTAGTGACCTGCCTTCACTCGTGGCTCAAGCCAGAAAATGTGGACAGGCTGGCAGGTGTTTCTTAACCCGACACACCAGATGGATTGTTAGACATACGTCCATCTGGGGAGCAGTCCATCGAAATGGGCAGGTACTTTCAAAAACTACTTGGCAGTTGATTGGATGAACCATCTGTCTGTCAATGTTCCATTTGTTTTCAATTCACTTTCGCAGTCGTCACATCTATAGCACCCCTACATAGCTATCAGTGTGACGCCGCAAGGATTTCAAGCTCTCTAGACCGATAGTCGCAGAAAAGTGCCGTGTTTCTTGCAAGCTTATTTTTAGTTAGCCTATATGTTGTGTACAATTTACATTTTACTTGTAGGAGATTGATGCACTTTTAAGGACCAATCTTATTTTGATGCAAATATTTGTACATTAGCAGGAATTTAGCACAGCATGGAAGTGAAAGCAGTGGTCTGTTTATTTAAATGAGAGTGCAATAAGAATGTGTTGTCTCAAAAATCAATGAATAATAAGCGTGATCTCAATAATAATGAAAATAATCATGATTATTTTGGTCAATATTTAAATCACGATTATTTAATATGATTACTCATTGACTTTGGAAAGATGTTGAATTTAATGACTTATCAGTGAAATGAACAGAGAAAACTATTTCATCTGTGAAATAGCATGTTGATATTTCACTTTCACCCTGTAATGGGCAAAAGTGAGCATGTACCTGCCATTTAGAACACAGGACCAAATAAGAGTTCATTTCAAAACTAAATGTGCAAAATAGTTTTTCCTCGATTGTATTGTTTCTGTAATTGTTAGGAGCCTATGTAGCACTACATCATATTCATCATGAGTGCTTCAATTGAGTGAACTGATGGTACAACCATGCAGTGAAGAAACTATCAACCCGCACATAGAAATAGCTGCCAGTCCCTACTTCACCTGACAACCAGATGTACCGTGTCTTATTTGATTCATTGGCATCACAAGGGGCACTTTCCCCCCACCCACATCACTGTGCACGCTTACCATTATTCATCATTTCTATGGATCTACCAATTCGCCACCTATTGTACCTCCGACCAAGTCCCCCCCCCCCTCCTTTTCAGCCCTTTCCCAGTCTTGTTCTTTAACAAATTGTTCCTTGTCCTATTGGAGGGTAAAGATACGTGCTGTATATTTCCAGATGAAAATAAAGTAGCCTTGTCCCTTGAGCCTGTGATATTGATGAGGGGCTATACAAATTCAAGTCAAACACATTTGACTTCATTTGACCTTTAAACAATAATGGTTTAGCGGCCAAAGTTGTTAGTAAAGTACAGAAACGTATACCAGCCTCAATCACACTATTTAGAACATTCCAGTGGCAATTCTACCCATGGCTACAACATATTGAGGGCACTAGTAGAAACAAAGCAGATGCAATTAGGCTGATCTTCTCCATGGAAGGACTCCAGAGACTGAATGAATGAGAGGAAGACTTCCTAACTAGACATAGTGACTTACAGAGTAGGGAGCTATGTCAACTCTACTGAGCCTCATCAACGTCTGCAAGGAAATTAACTGCACAGTTGGGGCTTGTTGTGACCAGGTTGCTGATTCAAAATCTGTGACTACTGCTGATGTGCCCTGGAGCAACATATTTCTACCCACTGCTGTAGTTGGGTGCATTTGAGTACCTGCTACATTATTATGCTAACAACAGAAAGGTGGCTGTGTTTCACAGGTTCCTGCATCAGTATTTAAAAAAAAAAAACACAGAGCAAAATTTGCCTGAATAAATAGATTAGAAATGCGCACTGATTGAGCGCTAATGCTCTAACATTTTACATGAGGCCAGCATGTATAATGCAATTCTACCTTCGGCATGTCTTCTTAAAGTTAATAGCAAGATGATGAATCACACTTGTGCAAATTGAATTATTTAAATGACACAGATAATGCATCTGGGCTCTTAAAATATATTTAGCCCTGATTAGCTTATTGATAACAACAAAGCATCTCAGGAATTGTGTGTCACCAAAAATGTTTCATAATGATGAGTAAGATTGCGATGAGAGCCGGAATATTTGAAATGTGTTTTCACCAGAAGGTTGCAAGTTATAATCCACATACTACTTCTGCCCTTTGTCTTTGAGCAAGGCTTATATCAACTATGAATAGTAAAATAAAAGCACAGCACTACTAAAACAAAATTAAAAAAACTAAAAGCTCAGCATTCCTGCTCTAGGTAGATAAAAAAACAAAAAATTAAAAAAAAAAACAATGGAGCAGGAAGTTGAACCATATAACATCAAAATATGGTGGTCAATTTAATTATATTTTTCTGCATACAAATATATAACGTAAAGACTGACTAAATAGACTAACATGTTTTGCAATGTGTGGCCTGCCTGCTCGACTTGATATCACAGCACTGAAAGGCAGTATTGTATATTCCTGGGCCATCCCATTAGTATGGACTACCGTTTCCTACTCATAGGTCACAGGGGTCAAGACAACTTCCAAGCAACACAAAGGCAAGTTAATTTCCTTCACTTGACCTTTTAGCTTTCTGTCCCCATGTGCCCCATTACGTACAGACATGACACCACAATGCCAGCCTATGTGTGAGGGTGGGTGAGATTTCACTCCTATCTTGTTCTAGCCTGTTTCTGGCCAAGCTATAGGCAGAGAGCAGCTTGTGAAATTCAATCCCATTATGCCACCTAAACTTATGTTTCTGCACCTTATCTAAGAGGAGAAATCTATGAATACCTAAACAAAGATACAATTCCTCATTTAGTCTAAAATGGGGTCAATTCATTTTTAATGTCATTACTTTAGGTCATCTTATATCACATCAAACATGATATGCAGTTTCCTGGTTAGGGAGGTTAAAGGTGGCCTGTTAGCAAGTAGCAGGCTAAAGCTAAGTCTAAAACAGACAAACAATAGAACAATGTGTCCATACCAGGCATAAAAGTTACATTAATTAGGAGTTTATTTTAACTTAATTAGATACAATTAATTAACATTATTTAACAATTACTTCGAACAACATTGTGCAGTTAAAATATTTCACCAAACCTTAGCTTGCCATGTCCCAAAATGTAGCTATAGTGAATAGCGTTGCTGAAGCACGACTTGATTTAAACTTAAAAAGGAATATGCATTTAATAAACATTTATTCATCTCACACGAGACTCTAGCAAAGCCGCCGTCTGGTCAGAAGCCGCCCCGAGAGACACCGCCGCCAGCGATAGAGCAAGGGAGTCGGAGCGGGCACTGAGCTCTCCGTGGTACGCCGTGTGCCAGCCTCAATGCCCGCTAGGATTTGGAGACCTCGGCTGGCACGGACAGAGCAGGGGGCGGCACACAGCGACAAAAGGCTCAACGTCAGACGGACTGCCACTGCGGCCGAGGAGCGCCCGTCTTTCAACCGAGACGCCGGGGCACGAAATATGCCACAAAAATAGTCGAGGCAATAAAATATTCAGCAGTTCACGTCCGCCACTTTCTCTCCCCCTCGATGCCAGTGCAATGCTATGTCGGGTAGCTTGAGTTACCTCCTCCTTCGGCCTAGCAGTTACCGACACGGGATAGATAGCATACTGTACCCAAAAAAATGTGATTGGCCCAGCGTCTTGTGCCGCTTATATCACCGCGTATTTAATTATTTCCATAAACAATCAAATGTACAGCGAACGTTCACTTCAATAATAGCATTAATGACTTCATTTTACTCGTGATTATTCGGGGTCTACTGATCGGTGGGCGATCTTCACACTCCATCTTTAGCCGACATCAACAGGTCATCCCGGGACACAAATGCTCTGCAACTGTGGGCGAGCCAGACGGATGGATCCAGCATGGCGAGAGAGAAGGGGGATTGGAAACAAAACCTGAACCAGTTTACAAACAACGCGCTAGCCTGTGATAGGATACACCCCCAAATCGAATTAGCGAGTCCGTTTTCAAAAGTGTTCCAGTCAAATCTAAAAAATATTAATCTTAAAAAATGCACTCCAGATAGTTTTTGAAAGTTCAGAAATGCGGAGAAGGAGAGCAGACTTGATCAGCCACTCGCCAAGTAAAAAAGGGACAGCCCACGGCGATGACTGTGTGGAGTCGGTGAACTGGTTTAAGTTTTGTTGGTACTGTCCCTACGAGCCCATCCCCCATAGCACACCTTCCCAAAAAAACAATAGCATGCCCCTTCAAATTCACCATGAGCTGAACCGAAATCAGCCCGTGGTATACAAAACAGCGCACAACAACCGACCGCATTAACCTACTTGCCCAGCACTTGTCTTCTGTGACCCCGTGTGAAACTCACCCTCGCTGTATTCCGTTGGAAAGTGTTTCAATGGAGGAGCTGCACAGAAGCTATCTCTCCCTTCGCCTCGCTACAGGCAGCCATTCATTGTGACTGGGCCAGCGAGCATAGCACAGGCGAGACGCGGAACACAGAGCTATCGAGGGGGCGCAAAGTGGTTTTCCCAGGGGTTGCGGTTAGATCACAGAGCCACCGATCAGACAGACAGACGGACATTACGATAGACCGGTAGACAGCGTCCTCATCCGACCCGACTGTCTGTTTATTCAACCCACCTCACCCCACACTCACTTACCCGAGTGTTCTCGGTGTGTCTTGGTGGGACTCCCTCCTGCTCAATTGCCAGTAAATAAGACTGTAGACCTGTGAATCCGGTTCGGACGCACTGTTAAAAGAAGTGGTAGCCTACTGAAATAAAGTGCGTCTAGACTTCGGCAGGTGAGCCCTCAGGGGTCTATAGGTATTGCGCGCATAGAATACTAAATAGGATGTGACTGCATTCAAGCACGGTAGGAGGGGAAAATGGGCTGTCTGCGCTTTCTTCTCCGTCATGCCAAATGATATTAACGCTATAATTCGCTGGTGCCAAATGTACAGCATGATGCTGTGTGGGCATTCTTGTCATAGCGCCCCCTCCAGATGTTACATTTCATATCCATAGCCTTACATATTAAGAATGGCTTAAACCGTTTTTGCAAATGGTGAGTTGTCTAATAAAACATATGACCTACAAAACAAATAGGCCTTCACTACTTTTTCTTAGAATCGGCCTAACAGCCTACATTTTACTTTACTGCACTGCCTATAACTGCTGTGACAACTAGGTCATAGATAGAATGTCCAATCCCCACGAATAACGCAAGATTTTATAGAAGTAGTCTTATTTTTAGTGGTTATTATTATAGCCTATATAAGGTGTCTGTATAACTTTCAGCATCACCATCAGCAATCAAAATATCGAGTTTAGATAATTCATAGCTATTCACATATATTATCTCCAATTCCTTGTTTTTGCTTAATGGAAAATAGACAGTGTCACAACGACATCCGCTGTCCCGTGTCCTTACATTACATTAGATTACGCAGCATTACATAGTCGGCGTGTTTCACAGAAGACATTTTTTTTCTTTGCAGGCTTCCGTAGTTGTGGTACTCTAGTCATGTCTGCGTCCATGTGCCAATGTGAGCTGAGCTGTTTTTGTACAGCCAGTGGAGTCGACACAATACTTTATGTACTTCACGTTGATTAGGACAGCAAACGTGGGAGATTAACTGCTGTCATTGTTATCCTGTAAAAACGTCAGAGGTACTTTTGTTTTCATTTTATTTAACTTAGCTACTGGTAGTAGTTGCATGTTTGCCTTATGCAGACTGGCACAGTTGCAGTAATAACCGAGCTCGTTCAACGGTTGATTTTTAATTGAGACAAGTACTTATTGACGTTTGCTAACATTTGACCAAACCACAAACTTCTTATTTTTCTTATTCATGGTTGTGTTTCCGTTGTAGACGTTACATTCACGGATATTTCTATGCATTTTCAACATAGCAAGTAGGCTAATACACACGAATACGTACAAATGCGAATCACTTGCTGAGTGCATACGCGAGAAAATGTGACGAGCATAATGAATAATCATGGGAAACCAATATATGATATAACAACACTAAATGTCTTGTGCCATTAAAGGTGGTGTCCACTTAATGCTGGGCTTCGCAGTCAGACATTTCACCAGAATCGTTCATCATTCACCACATCCACAAATCTATCTACTTAGCCAGAAGATTTGGCGGACTGTAGCTGCCAGTAGAGTTATTGCATCAATGGAACCACTACATACCACTAAGATTCCCCAGGATCCCATCTCTGAAGCTGGGGTGGACGCAGAGTCGCAACCCTCTACAGTGACAGAATCTGTGAAAGATCAGAATTCATCTATCAAAAGCACTGGACCACATGTGGAGAAAATGACATGCACAGAATTGTTGCCTGGGGAGACAGTGGTCAGGGAGGGCAAGGCAGCCATCTTGTTTCCCAGTGCCAATGAAGTTTTTTATAACCCTGTACAGGAATTTAATAGAGATTTGACGTAAGTATAAAGACTGCATGCTTCTGGCTTGGACACCTTTAGAAATTGCTCAACATTAATACTTGTAAAATAAGAAGAAAACAATTAACTCTAGCACACTTATCTACAGTATTTATTTATTATACACGCAAACTGGGACCAGTGTTCCAATCGTTTCCATAGCGATAGGATGAGGAGGAGAGTATTTATCCAGTCCTGTGTGTAAACCTGACACCATGCCCTCTGACCCCATCAGCTGTGCTGTGGTCACAGAGTTTGCCAGGGAGCGAATGGCACAGAGAGGGGTGCGGCTGCTGGTGCCTGGGGAGAAGGAGAGGGTTGTGGTAGCAGTGTCTGATGAGGACATGGAGGTGGATGGACTGACCCAGGAAGATAATGGACAGGAACTCACTGTGACTGCATCTGTTGGGGAGAAATGTGAGGTATGAGGTCTGATGCACAAAGCGAAAAGCACATTCCAAACGTACACGGTTTAGTATTTTACATGCATTTAAATTACAAATAATATTGAACTTTTGTTAAACTGTTCAACACCATATGTTAACATGAAGTTTACCTCTGTTAGTTTAAAAACATAATTCTAAAGTAAATGTTTACACAAAATATGTAGAAGACATAACCAAACAACAATGACCAAGGAAGTTGACATCTGGGTTGAGAAATGTTCATTATAATATTTTTAATATTACATTTTTAATACAATAAAATAAATAAAAATATTATATTACTTTTTAATTTAAATACAATGTTGTACTTTTGAACCACTGAGATGTGCAGGGGAATTGAGTGTTTGATTGCCATTCCTAAAACTACAGTGACGTTTTTAAATGACAGACTCTTATCACCCTAATTGATTTTGGAGAGTCAAAATGACAGACTCCTTCTTAGGCTAGGGTGACATGGCCAAGAAGGCAGCAGCATTTAAGAATAGTGCAATAGTAAAAAAAAAAAAAAGCAGTTAGAGGTCAAAGGTCAGTTTAATACAGTGTCTTCCCCATCACCTCGTCTCAGGACGGCCTGCGTGTGTTGGAGGGCCTGGCTGCCTCTGGCCTCCGTTCGGTGCGCTTTGCGCTGGAGGTCCCGGGCCTGCAGAGCATCACAGCCAACGACTTCTCTGCCAAGGCAGCAGCCCTCATCTCCAGGAACGCCCAGTTCAACCGGGTGGGCCATCTGCTCCAGGCTACCTGCAGAGATGCCAGGTCTGCTTATCCCTGGGACTTTGCTTGTCCGCCATATTTTTCCTCTATTGCGGGTGGCGCAGTGGGTAGAGCGGGGCGACACGTGATCCAGAAGGCGCTGATTCGGACCCCGCTAACTCCTCACCAAGTGTGGAGGTGTCCCTGAGCAAGACACCTAACCCTAACTGCTCCCGGTGGGCAGGTGTCGCCTTGCACGGCTGACATCGCCATCGGTGTATGAATGTGTGTGTGAATGTGAGGTAATACTGTACAGCGCTCTGGTTGTAAGGTTGTAAAAGCGCTATGTAAATGCAGTACATTTACATTAATGTATTCATTCTATTTACATTTACAGCATTTGGCTTTTATCCAAAGCGACTTACATGTAGTACATTTGTCAAATAGTTGGATAGGTCATACACCAGCAGTTGTAAAAAAAACAATATAAGGATAAGTTACAGCATCTTGTCATGATGACTACCACCATGTGAAAATATCATTCAATCAACAAAGTTCCTAATGGCCTAAATAATAAAGTGTTATTTTATTAATCTTTATAAGAGCAGAACATAATTTAATTTCTTATTTTTTTAAATAAAGAAAACAGAAGGGGGAAACATTTTTAATAGTTTAGCTTTTTTTCTTCTTCTTCCTACTATAAATCTCAACATGCTACTGCTTACACTTTGGCTGTGTTCCTCTATTTTCAGACTCCTTCTCTCTGACAGTGTTTTGTTTCGGTTCACCCTCTCCTCTCTCTCTACAGTATGCTCATGTACGAGATGCGTGTTAAGAAGGACCGCTATGACGTCATCGACTTGGACCCCTATGGAAGCCCCGCTGCCTTTCTAGATGCTGCCGTACAAGCCGTCGGCGAGGGAGGTGTGCAAATCCTTCCTTTGCGTGCCTTTGGTAACACTGTGCTGATCTCTCAGGGGAAATTAGGTATAACAGGTATAGATTCTAAAAAAAAATCGGCAATTAAATCAGCCATTATATTAATGGCTCCATTTGGTCACGATGCACAAATGCATATTCTTTCTTCTACTTTCAGCATAGCTTTTGATTAGGTAGATTATTTTTGTTGTTGCTCTAGTTCAACTCCCTGGATCACAAATCTCAACACTTCCTGCCAATGTAATGTCCAATACAGAGACATCGACGCCAGCACGCATAATCTGCAAATGCATTGTGTCTCATGTTATCATGTTGTCACCTTCCTAAAATAATGGCTTAAATCATCTCCTCATGATGCTGGCCACCTCTGGTAAATCGCCTACATTCTCAGTTGAACAGATCCTGCGATTCCCTGTAGAATAATGGCCTATGTCAATATTAGGTAATTTTTTTTTTGTGTTTTCTGGAAAAAATGACCATATTAGGAAGGTGACGATGTTGGTTTCACTAGGACGTGGGAAGATGATATTTAAATACTAATAGTGTTTCAGTTCCTATTATATATTAAAATGCTTTGTGCTAACTTTCCCCCACAAGTAACTGTAATTTACCAGGCAGTTGGTTATACATGCAGTAGGCACTAAACATAGTTTTAAGCAAGACTACCGTACAAAGTATTGTACGGTAGTCAATTATCCATCCGCTTATCCATAGTTGGGTCGCGGGGGCAGCAGCTCCAGCAAGAAACCCCAAACTTCTCTATCCCCAGCCACATTAACCAGCTCTGACTGGGGGATCCCGAGGCGTTCCCAGGCAAATGTGGAGATATAATCTCTCCACCTAGTCCTGGGTCTTCCCCGAGGCCTCCTCGGAGCTAGTAAATTAATAGCTTTATTATTTGTAGCAACATTTGTGTTCATTTGACAATTTGAAACACCCCCTGAAATGTTTTTCTGCGGCAAACCCTACCCACAAGATTCTCAAGTAATGAATCAACATTAAAAAAGCCCATTCCTCTTTTTCTCTCGCTGTCTTTTCAGGGTTGTTGTGTATAACGTGCACAGACATGGCCGTGATGGCAGGCAACAGCGCAGAGACCTGCTACAGTAAATACGGCTCTGTCTCCATCAAGGCCAGATACTGTCATGAGATGGTGGGCATGCCTACTCTATTCTGGAGATTGAAACGCATGTTTGTACTTTGTAGTTGGTGTGCTATAGTCTCACTCTCTGCCTCCTTCCCTGCAGGCTCTTCGTATTATCCTCCACAGTGTGGACCAGAGGGCTGCAGTGTACCAGCGATACATTCAGCCCCTCCTCTCAGTCAGCGTCGACTTCTACATTCGCGTTTTCATTCGCGTGTTCACCGGTCAGGCTGTAGTCAAGAACTCAGCCAGGTACACGCACACACACACACACACACACACACACACACACAGGTACTTGTACTGTGATTGGTACAAGTGTGTGCTTTCACACCACCGTATGAACTGACGCGTCCCCAATGCAGTGGAAGTGGTGCTCAAGTGTCACATTCTGCCTTTTGTGTCCCGTGCGTTGCAGCAAACAGGCTCTCATTTACAACTGTGTCGGCTGTGGGTCTTTCCACTTACAGCGGATGGGCAGGAGAATGAGTCACGGAAAAAAGTAAGACGTTCCACGGTTGTTTATTTGGACATTAGATAATCCAACAGGTGTATATAAACACCACGTTGGATTATGTCAACATAGCACTGAAATTGAACTACATACTGTAGTCTGTCCTATAAAATAATATTGTTTATCAGTTATATTATTTTTATTAGCACCTTTTAAAATAGCCTGTCATCCTCATCGGGTTACATGAGCCATCGAATGGTTTATTGCTAATAAACAATCTAACGTGCATACGGTCAGAATCACAAGCACAACCGCCGCGTCCTCCAATGCCAGTCCAGCATGCATTGCTTTTAAATCAACAGTGCTGTCCTGTGTTTGACATGTTTGGATCAAGATAAAGAGGAAAAAACATGCACCAATAGAGGCTGAAGGAATTTGTTAGCACAAAGGTCCAAATAGGATGATAATGCATGCTTTGTATGTAAGCACTATTTCCCTGTCTCGGGAAGGATTTATGTTGTGACCTAATGTCAACGGCTTATTTGAATCCAATGCAGAGGTGATCCCGCCTCATTTGAGTTTCACTGTCACTTATAAAAGCCATAGCCTATTAAATCCAGCCATGACTCGGCATAAACTAAAGTCATAGGGGCATCCGTAGCCTGCTCTTAATGCATGCGACTTTGTTTGGCCACAGGCTTCTCATATGCTAAACAACCATTTGACTATCATGTGGATAAAACAATGGACCCTTAGAGATATTTCTCTTGCTTAATCTGTCTGTTCTGTGTATTGCTTTGACCCTGTGTGTGCATACCGTGATTTCAGCATGAAATATTCTGCTGCCACCGGGCCTCCGGTCGGACCAGAGTGTGAACACTGTGGACAAAGACATCAGGTGACTTGCACAACAACATCTGTGTGTCAAGTACAGTAGGTCTGCATATAGACCCACAGTTTAAAGCCCCAATCTGTAGTTTATAACGTTCATTTGATGGTTTACTATACTAGGATTGTAACTGTATATAATTATTTTTGTAGGCAGCGTGTTTGGGCTAATAATAATATGATATTCAGTACACACGATGTAATTCTCCCCGTCTCCTCTAGCTCGGTGGTCCTGTCTGGGCAGAGTCTCTCCACGACATAGCCTTTGTCCAGAAGGTTCTGTCTTCGGTGTCAGGAAACCCCTCGCGATTTGGAACGTCTAAACGCATAGAGGGGATGCTCAGTATGGTCACAGAGGTAAGCGAGAGAGGGGTCAAAGGTCACCATGCATGAAGGAACTGAAGGGTGTTTCAATTAACGGGGCAGTGGATTCGCTCTGTCACACACCTTAATTTCTTCTAATAGCTGGCATCGAAAAACCATTACGTTTGTATTACTTTACCTGCAATACTGTATGTTGTACAACAGTCCAAACCTTCTGAGATACATTTTGAAGGACGGTGGCAAGTCCCTGCTCTTCTAAGCAGCTTGAACAAAAATAAATGCAATTGAAAAGATAACTCCCCCTATACAACATAACCTTTATGTTCCTTGATGGTGTATGCTTGTAAAACAATAATTGATGGTAACCAGTGACTTAACAGGCGGTGCTTTTGTCCCTGCTAGGAGTTAGAAGACGTACCGCTGTATTATACCGTGGACAACCTGAGCAGCACCATACACTGCAACACCCCACCCTTGCTCCAGTTTAGGTGGGAACATACACAATATGTACACACACACAGAGGATGTATCATTTGAGAGAAACCTGCCACTTCAGTTTTCATTTATTCATAGAAACTGTGAAGCATAGGTATTGACGCTCCCTGTATATATGTTTGTATGTATGTGATGTGTAAATATGGGTGAATGAGTATATAGTTGACTGACCTTACTAGCCTTTCTAAGACCTTTTTGCAAGATCAGAGAGATCCGCTTCATTATAAACGGTTAGGTAAAATGCGTTACACACAGCCTAGGGGCAATCTCTCACTTTATCCCATCCTCCACTAGTCTCAGCCTCTTCCGATCATTAGCACTACATCACATACACAACTCTGCTGAACGTCTGACACACAGCTCGACACGGAACTCTGACATTCAAGAAGCAATATTGTCGATTTCCATTGGCTGTTAGCATTGTCACTCACACGTATGTCTGTAATTTCCGGTGCGACGCTATTGCAATGCTTTATATACTCATTTAAAATGTATTTTAAGCAGTAACTGTAACCTACTAATTTTGCAGATGTACAAGACCAGTAAACAACCAGAGTCCTGTTTAGTTTTCCTTTAAAATTCCTTTTCACAAATTCCGACTTAGTCGTTGAGTTATGTAGTTGGTCATCGCTTATGTCAATCAAAATACCTCGCTTGTATAGGAGGCGTGTACTGACGCATGTAGCCAGCACTGTGTCCCAGGCTGGCTCTGCGAGACCTGTACACGCATGGTATGCCGCACAAGCAGGACACACTGAATACACTAGTGCAGATGACTGCAGTCAACGTACACCGTCAACCCAGTCGACTGAACATACCACGCCACCATGCTGGTGACCACACCTGTGCATGCCTTCTGTTAACACAGTGCTTCTCCATGCTGTGCAGGTCTGCTCTCCTCCACGCAGGCCACAGGGTCTCCCTGTCTCACGCTTGCAAGAACGCCATCAAGACAGACGCGCCCCCTTCAGTTATCTGGGACATCATGCGCTGCTGGGTAGCTCTGCATTTCTTTAACCCCGTTGGAGTGAAATACCGGCACATGGGTTTAATACAGTATATAACACAAATAACCATTGGGATTTGGCAAACTTGGAGTACTTCATTTTGGATATCATTTTAGGGCTGTTCAGTAGATGAAACGTTGCAACTGTTACATAAACTTTTCAGTTCCATTGAGTTAAAAACAATCACTAAATGTTATATACAGCATTCAACCTAATAATTGCTAGAACTTATAGGAGTTCTAGCTAGAACACAAAGCTAGAACTCTCAATTCAAAGCCCTTGTGACCCGGTTTACAGAACCACTGGTTGACCAGTGTTCAGGTTGGTGCTTCAGTTGATGCCGCCAACCAGACAGCGATTCACTTACTGCACATTTTAAGCAACACCTAAACTATGGCAAGCCTTTTGGACAAGGTTTTAAGGACATTGATATATAGTAGAATAGGGGCATGTTATAGATCTAGAGAGTATATTTGGGCTCTGTTTTTGTTCTCTCAACAGCGATTGTAAAGATTTTGTAGCACTAATGTAAAGTGTATGGGGGTTTCTCTGTAAATGTTACACAGGGTTATATTTAGTTGTGTATTTGCATGAAATATGCATTTATAATGGAACGTCAGATACTCATTCAGATACAAATACTCCACTACTGACATGACTGTTGATTGGTTCCGTCTTGCAGGAGAAGACCAATCCAGTGAAGAGGGAGAAGCTGTCGGAGACAAGCCCCGCCTTCAAGATCCTCTCTACTGAGCCCAGGTATGACCACACATTATCCTGTTATGGAATGACATTGGGAAATAAACACTGCACATTTTGTATAGTAAGTGATTAAAGTGGGAACAACTACAGCAAATTAGTTTAAATCAAACAGCCATGCTAGCTTACTTCGGTCCCCATCCAGCGTAGTATTCAATATTTGCACAAATATCAGTATACTGTAAATGGCTACTGATGACATGCTGCTCCTCTAGTTCACCTAAACAGTTGAATCCCCTCCTGGGAGTCATGTAGTGAGTGTTATGTATGCACAAAATTGCATTGTATGATTGATAATGTACAGCACATTGTGACCCGTCTGTGAAAAGTGCTATACAAATGAACTACTCACTTACACGCAGCAAACACCCAAATCATATTTGCACATCATCTTTTAATATTCAGAATATTTAAAAGCAATATGCTTTTCACACAAATGGTATAGAATAATATAGTCATTTCCTACAGTGAACTGAATAACATAGCCAGTGTGCCGTGGTTATTCATCCATCACCATATAATGTGACCAATGACAGAGTTGTGATCTGTAGTGTGCAGGCGTGCTTCACCGTGAGGGAGGACGCCAATCCCCAGTCCCGTAGACGCCACCTGACCCGCTTCCAGGAGAACCCACAGGCCTACTGGGGACCCAAGGCCCGTGCCAAGGCTGGGTAACTAGCGCTATAGCTACCCCCCCACCCCATGTACCACATCAAGGGAGGGGAATGAGCTGCTTAGATTGATTGGGGTTTCTTGTCCTGATGCTGCGTGTGGATGGATAGTCACAAATTATATTTTCAATGTATTCAATGCAGGTTTTCGTGTGCAACTTTACAAAATATCGTCAAAATAATGTCACTTCATTGATATCCTTCTATTCGTCTATCTCTGGTTACACCACTCGTGTTGCTTTCTTTCTTAGTGGAGGCATCGCTACAGACCTGGATGACAGAAGGAAACAGTTCCAGAACAAAAGGAAGAGCCAGGTCAAAGAATCTGCCCAGCTGAAAAGCCACCCTTGCAAAAAGTTTAAAGAGGTGCTACACCATAGAATGACCCCACCTGCCGTTTTACTGAAGATGGTGTTTGAGATAACTGGTTGATTGGACGGGCTGGGCCGTTAAGTCTCACATCTTGGAACTGTTAACTGCTTTATTATTGGTGTGGTTGCTGACCTCAGCAACACATTTTGCAACTTTAAGGTATAGTCGGCTATTGCAAGCTAATTGTAAGCTAATACACGTTGTCAAATTCACCAAATATCTCTTCGCATTTCCCTATCTTACCATTCTGTGTGTGATAAAAGAATAATCCGGCACTTCAACACAGCCCTGGCTCCGTAAAAAGCAACATACAAAGTGATGAACAATGCTCACAGCAAAGCCATAGTACTACACTTTGCTTCACCATAAGTTTCAATGTGTGGGGCGGTGCTGCACAAGGATGTTGTTTTGAGCTGGAAATTAGAAAGCGTTGTCGAGAACGACTGACCCTGCCTTTCAGACTGATTTCAACCTGAAAGGTTATCAATTTTCAAACACCTGTCTGTTTAAAGCCTGTCAAGACATGCATACTGTAAAAGTAAACTGCATTCAAACGATGAACTACTGGTTTTATGACGTATGACAAATTAAGCAGCAGAGCTAGTTGTGTCCACTATCCGTTTGCAACAGCAGCATGATGCAGGAGTAAGTACTATATTATGGTTAATAGGAATTGTTTAGAGAATTAGAACATATTGTAATAGTGCTCTCTTGGGTATATTATTGTTCAGACTAATGTATAGAAACGCCTCAGTCAGAAATTAATAATTGTTAAGCATTTTGTGTCTATGGGGAGGATTTGAACATCTGCCAAAAATGTCTAAAAGTGGCTTCTTTATCAGCTACTTTGGAAGGTAGGTAGCCATTGTGCTTACCTGCCAGAATCGCTGCAGTAGACTCATTCACCCTCTACTGCAGCCAGGTGTTAGATTGGACTTTAGTCTAGACGTATTTCCAAGAGTAGTGATCACAAGTCATTGTTTTAATAAGATTACTGATCTGATCTCTTTTAGGGAACATGTAACCACGGAGATCAGTGTTGTTACTCCCACGATCCAGAGGCTACTGAATGAAGATGGAGTGATTACTTTTTTTTTATCCTTTCCTGCATTTTACAGAGTTTACTTAGTTGGATTTTGGAAAATTTGTATTTCTGATATTTGCCTTTAGGTGCATCATCTGAAATAATCTTTAAGTTGGCCGTAGTTTTATTTTATTTATAGCTGTTGTGACAGTTTAATAAAATCCTCATTGCAACTCTAAATGTCGGCTAGTACTGAATTTGTGGTGCATTTGATTGCAGGGTGTTATGTCTGTTCGACTTTTGAGACTGTACGTCTTTCAGTTCAGCATCTTAGAAATTAACCCGTTTTACTTCAATGTAATTGTACTACAAACAAATGCAACAGTTTAATTTCAGCAGTAGGTCAACAAACAAAAATATTTACCTACAGAAATGGAAAGATTACAGAGTTGGCACAGATGCCTGAATAGAAAGTGTTTGCACCCATTTGTTTACATGAACATTTGTAGAATGTTTGTTTACTTAATATATGCAGGGCTTCTCAAAGGCAGCATCATCTTCCACAAATGTTTTTAAAGTAATTTCATTTATCATTTATTGTAATTTATAGTTCAAAAGATAAATTCTAATGTAGCCTGGTTTAAACACCACCACCTCTGATTTGCATTGCTCATCAGTTTGGGACTGTACTAGACCACTGAATGAGAACAAGGACCACACAGGGATGGTTCCCATCCCCATATACAAGGTAAAGTCAGATATTGCAAGCTAATTGTAAGCTAAAATAGTCAAATTCACCAAATATCTCCTCGAATTTTGCTATCTTACTGTTTTGAGTGTTGAAGAAAAAAAACAATCTGATACTTCACTACTACACAGCCCTGGCTCAGTAAATAGTAACCTAAACAAAGTGGCGAACACCGCTCTCAACAAAACCATAGTACTACGCTTTGCTTCACAATGCATTTTCATGTATGGGGCCACGCTGTGGAGGAATATTGTTTTGATTTGAGTTCGAATTTAGCAAGGAACTGAAATTACCCACCTGAAAAGTTATTGGCTGTCAGTTTTCTAATGAGTTAAGAGTTATATGTATGGTTTTGCTTAAACTTACATTCAACTTTTAAAAGTGTACGCTTTCTTGTTAAAGCTTCTACACTACTGTGATTGTGCAAGTACTGCAACCAGTGCAGAATCTTTTTATATATAAGCCTCATAACTTTACCCATATAAACATGGGAAATAAACTCTTAAAAGAATGATCCTTCTGCAGAACGAGAAAAGATAATATTACACTTTGATCAACTCATCATATTGCAATGTTTGGGAAGAACTGCACTGGATGGATTTGTTAGAGTCACTGCAGATAGAACAAACATCCTACTGTATCATATTTCCTGAGTGACTGCAAAATTTGACATTCATGCTAGCTCTGTTAAATTAAAACCAGACAATAAATCAGTAAGACTGTTGGGATTTGGTACAGTAGACTGAATATGCAATGTTAACATAATGGTTCACTTGCATACATTCAATTGGCTATCTGTGGCTCACTCTGAGCATGAATGTTCGTATCTCCATTGACTTCAGGGTAACCTCCCATGCTGTGGGGTCTGCTGAGTTCTTCAGCAGGGGCTTCTCACCTGAACACCATGCATGTTATAAGCTCATTTTAGTGCAAATTACCAAACCATTCAACATTTTCAATGACACCATCAATTCAGTTAACTTACATTCTAAATTAGAATTAATTACTTAACTAAATGAGTGTGTTGCAATGACGTGCTATTCAGAGACTCACAACTTCAATTGTGAGTCTGCAATAGGGTAAAAAAAAAAAAAAAATAGACAATCCTGCCTTTGTATATTTTCATTTGTAATATTGCACAGATTATTATGTGGCCCTAAGGTATAAAATAATTCTAAACAGTGGAACGACTTTTAGTTCTTATAATACTAGTCAGACATTTTTAAGTGCAAAAGCCTCTCTGGCCAGACAACAGGTAGCTTCTTCTAGTTGTATCACTACTATATAAAAAGTATAAATCTAATCTAAGCCACTGCCAAATGTAATACAACTAAACTATCAGCCCAGGTGTCTCTTACCTGATTCTGGCCTCCAGTGCAGGCGTGTCATTTCATCTTTCCACTGATTAGCAGACAGGTTCATCTCAGACACTCCCAGAACCTCCAGAGTGGAGAACAGCTTCTACAGAGATGACAGATGAACCAAAGAGGTTAGTCACTTCTAAAACAGGCCATGTACAGGTTGTACGGGTTTGATAGAACATGTACATGTGTTAATAGTGGCCAGCTGGTAGTGCATTAAGTTACGTAAACCTCACTCTCCCAAGAACGTGTTAGTGAGAGAACGTGTTTGCTCTGTATTCCATGCAGTGAGAGCTCGATTCCCGGGCGGGGATGGACAAACCCAGTAACACACACACACACACACACACACAGACACAGGTGGTAAGAATAGTACTGTATTGGTGAGCACCTGCAGGTTGACAGTAACAGGGTGGGAGTGCTGCTTGCTCTCCCACCGCTGGAACTGGTGTTCCAGGCGAAGCAACACAAGATCTCTGTCCCACTGGGACAATGTCAGCAAGTGGACTGCAGGGGGCAGTGCAGCCCGAAGCCCAGAATACTGCAGAGGAGCAGAGAGAAACACTTCCGGTGAAACAAGGTGCTGCTATGGAAAGGTGACCAATCTCCTATGTACTATACTCTAAATTAATTATGTATTATAAAAGATGTATGTAGGATTTTAGAGCTAAGTTTGCTGCTGTATTTTGTTAGGTATATCACATCCATCAGTGAGGGAAATGATCTGCAAGAATATATGCTCTGGTTGCCCACACATCTCTACGTACAGGTAAGTACGTTTTTGATTTTTGAGCTGCATGAGAGAACTGACAAGGCATCTTTTCCCTGATTGGTCTTGCCTGTCAATCACACGAGCACATGCACACATCTACAACAGGTATGTCAACGGGCTTCACAGGAAGGGAGCGGACGGGGTGGGTTCAAATGTATTTAGCTATTTAACTCGCACTCAAATCCTGCATGAAGAAACGATATAGCAATAACCAAAACAAAACGCCTTGCTTTATTTCAATCTCATTCCTTCTCGTGCTCACCTCCAGTTTTGTGTTGGGGTGAAGGTCTCCATCTGTGAAGGTCAGCAGTGGCTGTAATACCACTTCCTGGGCCAGGGGGCGGTGTGTGTCAGCTGCGCTCTGAGGGGGTTCGAGGGAGAGAAGCAGCCGTCCGCGGACCACCAGGCCCTGTGGGAACTCACTAGAGGTCTCGTTGAGGGGCTCGCCCACCCCCCGCACGTCATCGTACAGTAACCTGCGATGGAGCTTTGGAGGGGGAGGCGGGGTCAGAGTTTGTGTGTGTGTGTGTGTGTGTGTGTGTGTGTGTGTGTGTGTGTGTGTGTGTGTGTGTGTGTGTGTGAGAGAGAGAGA
>JAODUE010037018.1:0-16847 GCA_027564755.1 Amblyopsis hoosieri
CAGTTATTGAAACCGTATAGCCAAAGCTGTTATGTAGCCTCTATTGAAGTCTGTGTCTCTGATGTGTGGTAGTGTGTTTATCCCTCCGCAGAACGTCGTATGTCCGTGCTGTGTTTGGCGCCCTCTACCGGCAAAAAAAACAAACAAAAAAAAAAGTGCTGTGGGTCATTTTGACCCATAGGCCTGCGGGAGGGAAATATAAAATTACCGTTGCACCAAAATTGCGCCCCACCCCCCATGTTTTTCACCGGCCGCCACTGATGGTAGAGCTATAGGTAGGCTGGTTGTAGCAACACCAATCGGTTAAAGTCTGCTCTAGTAGTTTCAAAATAAAGGTATCTTCATTATATTATACTGATCTAGTGAGCTCCAGTTTTATTTTGTCACAAGTATCAGTCTGGAACCTCTCAATTTAAAGGTGATGCTAATACATTTCAATCAAACTTCCATATACATGACTGGACCCTTTTTCTCACCTAATCAGAATGTTACATTGACAATGATTGGCCGAGGGTCATCAACGCATATTAATTTAATGGTTATAGACCGATACGCTATAGCCTATTTTAAGCATTATGAAATGTGCCTCCTCAGTTTTCCCAATCGCCCCCTACCCTGATCATACAGCAGCCTACAACGTGTAAGAATTTCAATTACATTCTCCGAAGCAGAAATACGGTAGCTTACGTTAGCATGGCACACTTTCAATAGTGATTTGTAGTTGTTGTTGCCTACAGGGATAAATCCTTAACTAGGACGTTGTAAATATTGTTGCAATTAACAATAAGCCTAGTTGACTCGGTTTGATCTTATCTGCAACACCAGAGATGTGCGCATGTGACCTGTAGTTCCTGCTCTCTCATCATACCGCTGCAATGGTTTGCTGTGTCCGATTCTACAGCAGCCTGTTTATCTAACTGCTCCAGTCTCAACTGCAAACTACCTAGTGTTTTACACGAACACTTGACAGTTTTGTCGAGAGCTGGAAGCGGCACCACATTTAATGGAGGCTCCATGCAGGAAATAACATGATAAACAGCTGAGCAACGCGTTAAAATAAAAAGCCATTTATCCCTTGAGCATGAAGACTATACTGGAAACTCCTTTAGCCTACTAGACGACAGCACAGAGAAAATTGAGCCATCTATAACTAAGCCAGAACTTTTTTTCGATCGAGACTCAGCCAGCGCTGGATAAACTGAACTCTCCATAAACGACAAAACAAAGTGGGAGTAAAGTACAGAAAAAGGGTAAACTGGGATTGATTTTGGCTTGCCGTAGCCGTAATTGCGTTGAACATTGAACAGGCCGCAGGCTGTGCAGAGATGATGTAATCTCACTCACGTTTCTCTGTTTACGCACTCTAAAGTACCGACATCTAGTACCGATTGATTTGACCTCAATCGGTACTCGGAGTCGGAAGTACCAACGTATTTCGGTATGTACTCTTAAAAGTACAGAGTTCAGTACCCACCCCAAGATGGGCATTCCGACTCTTTTTGGTGAGCCAGCTCATCAAACTCGGCTCTTCTCTTTTGGCTCCCAAAACTGGTATTACTTCTGTCTTTTATAATTCAGCCAAAATAAACAAGATTATGACGTATGATTGACATGAGTGCACACACTTACCTTACATAACCGTATAATTTCCAGAATAACCTACCATTCTTTTAAATTTGTTTTGGTATAAAAACATCTGATTTTGACATGCACGATGATGGTTGTAAAGCCAATGGTTAACTTTGTCAAACAATTTTTGCATTTTTGTTCACATATTTAAATTAAGGAGACATAATTAAATAATTTGGAATTGTCTTTGTGTCAAATAGGCTATATATTTATGTTCTAAGCTTTCTACTGATATCATGGCTCTGAATGCATTTCCTGCTGTTTATCAGAAAAGGCCTGCACCAGAGACGAGAGCAGGTTAATGTGCTACACACGTGCAGTTAATACTTACGGATACTAATGAAGTGCAAGTACATGCTATCAACGAACCGTGGGTGTTACTATAGCCTGCAGTGAATGGAAGCTTGATAGTGATTCCAACGCCTTACAACAGCCCGCACCCAGTCCCGACAGATAAATGATGGCCTATTATTCTGTTAAACAACTAAAATTGAAGAAAAAAGTAAAAAACGTATCTTAAAAACAGCTCTCAGATGGGAACTCTCTCATCGTTCACTTGAAAGGAGCCGGCTCATAGAGTCACTAAACCTAATAGTGTGTGGTGCGGCTGCATACCAGCTCCCCGAGCATTCATCTACACTCTACAGTGACTCAGCCTCAGAACAGGTCTTTTATGGTCGCAGGTGGCTGTCTCATGTACAGTAAACCAGGCATTAATCTGTAGAAAGGCATCAATCACACTATATCAACACACAGAAGATAGAGCTTCTGTCACTCATTCCTTTTTCCTGGATGACACAGGGTAAAGAAAGTGTGTATGTGTGCGCGTGTGTGTGTGGCCTGTCGAATTCCACCATTGTGAGCACATGAAGCACACACAAGCAGTGATACAATCTGAATGAACATAATCCCAGTTCTCTGTAATAACCTCCCATGGTCCAATCAATGGGTTCAGTTAGAGAAGCTGATAGCCAGGAAACACACAGACACATACAAAACACAATTCTGTAAACGAAAAATACAAGGCAGCACCTTACCTCATAGCAAACCAACCAGAGCACCAGCGACGAGACACGTTAACCTTCACAGTGAACAATAAATGACAGGCATGCTTAAAAATGGAGTACATGGTCAGAAACAAACAGGCGGAGCAGTCAGAGATGGTTTCCATGTTTGCAACATTTGTTAACATCCCTGATAGATTTGCTACCAGCAGTTGTTGTATTGTACCCTCTCTTTTCTAATGGCATTTGACGTCTGTTCACGGTTTATCATGCCATTACTGCCGCGTGTTTACAATCTTGTAGAAGATGAACGGTTGGATACAAGTTCTCCGACTGTTGCCTGTCGCTTTGTGTGCATTTGTGTGGCTTTAACTATTTGTTTCTGAGCGATTGCCTCCATGTGCGTGCGGGCACATTAGTTTATGCTCTCTTGTGTCTCTTGTAAGGCATATGCAGCACTATGTCTTCATTTTATTTGCCTCCACTCATACAATACACATTTCATGACTGCTGTTTGTTGTTTTGCGGGTCCTGATGCTACTGTAGTTATTTTTGCTTTAATAGCTGCAGGGATTGGTTCACCCAAGACCCAGATGCCTCAAAGCATAACTCCAGAAGCCAGAACCATAAACTAGCTCCCCATTGGACTGATTTAAATGTTAAAAACAGGACGCAAATGCATGAAATAGGTGTTGTTGGGGCAGGGGTTGAGAATCATACCCAAACTTTTACTGATGGAAGAAAAACATTGAATTTGGGATTTTATGCAAAAGCAATGGGGGAAGATGTACAGTAACAAATAAAGGTCTTTAATTGACTGGACTATCCTGATCGTGAGATCTGGATGGTCCAGGTGTGGTTTAGGTGTGCCGACAGCGAAACAACCAGATGGTTCAACCAATCAACTGCCAAGTACGCCTGCTCTTTTCAAGTGCCTGCATTTTTCAAACAATTTCGACAGATAGTTTCCCAGATGGACTAGTTGTGACTAACAATCCAACTGGCCTGTCAGGTTAACAAGACCAGGCATCCATTCCAAACTCACCATGCCATCAGACGAGACCATCTATTACTCTCATAATAAAAGCAGTCAGGCCAGATGAAATAAACAAGCTGTGTGTAAGAGCTGACATTAACCTTTCTACTAATCACTTAATTTGTTTGAGACATTGTGCGTTTTAATATTAAGCCACAGTAACAGGCTTATTTTGCCTCCAAATAAGGCCAAATCGGTCCATGCAAGGATGAGCCAAGTAGAACATTTCTCTTTGGAATAATGGAAACTGTAATGCTAATTCTCAAATATCCCCCTGAGAACATTTGTGTTCCTCAAAGAAGAAATAATTATTTAAGATAGCTATCTTAAAGGCCTTCATGGAGCCCACTGAATACAGTGGATATGCTTCAGAACATTTCCTCAGGGGTTGGTGGTGATTCACTGGCCTGGCTGTTGGTACTGTCCAGCCACACGGTACTGCTTGCTGCCATAGGGGCTTGAACCCAGTATCAGGTCGAATAATTTTACACCACCCTGCAGACAGAGCTCAGCATTATCCTCTCCAGTGTCCCTTGGAGGGCTCCAGGCTCGGATTAGCTTTATCAGCAATATGCACACCAATCATATCTCATTGCTAAAAGATGGTCATGTGACAGATTGAGAAATACATGATGGCTGGCATTGCCACTAATGGTGAATATAGCATTACATAAAAAACGTATTTGCAACGAGGATTTCCATATTAAAAATAAAGATGGCTGAAGCACTGTAGAATTTCATATATATTTATGATATTAATTATTATATTATTATTAAAGAACAAAGTGTAAATCAGTTACCTTTCACACAAGAAAGAAATCATTCTACAGTAATACTGGTCCTTCCAGTCATGGGTTAAAGTTTGCTCTTGTTTGTGGCTGAGGGAATATTTGGCAAATAATATAAAACAACCCACGCACAAATAAAGATAGATGAGAAGGGGCTGGGCCTTAGTGTCACCCCATTACTCTGATGGCTTTCACATTATTCCAGTGTCACATTCATGGTGAAAAACCAGCCCGCACATCATTCACCTTGGTCTTATAGATCATCGCCATTCATCAAGAACAACCATGGGAAATGATGACAAAAATTCTTTACAAAAATGTGTCGCCTCTGTCAGTAAGGCTGTAATTCGGTTTTATCAGTGATCTATCTTAATTGTGTAGATGTGCATAAATACACAGACACACAAAATACATGAAAATATTACTGTAAGAAATTATACACTGCATCCTTTAGCAAGTTATCCCTTGCATCTCTAATCCTACAGGACCAATAACCAACTATGTGCAAAATCCTAAACCGGTTTCTAGCCATGTCCCCGGTAACCTCACACTGTAGGTCTTCCAAGCCACTTCAAAGCTGCGCACAAGTCACTGTCTCCTTCGGTGCTGAGCCCACGAGAAAGAATCACACCGCCATATGTTTCCTTTAGGATAACACAGAAATATGGAGTCTCGCACGTTATGCTGATACACATGCCACTGGGGCTCAAGATGAAGAATGTGCTTTCGTTCAGTCATAAAACTCTTACTAGAAAAGAAGGCACACACTTTTCTCATCTGTTGTTCTGGACAGTTCATGCATCACTGTCTGAGTTCTGGAAAGTGAATATGTAGCTGTTAATTATTGGCACTTTGCTGGAGTGGGCCTAGCTAGTGTCTGCCGGGAGGCTAATGTACGAGCTTGCTACCTTTTAACCACCCTTCATCCTTAACAGGCATAAGGGGAGGTATTTTAATATTTGGTGCCTGTTTACAAATGTTAGATTTAAAAAACACTATATTTAAACACTATGATAACTGTATATTTTTACAAATACAAGAACGCCACTGCCCAAACATGGTGTTGCAGTAGAATCATTTTGGGAAAAGCAACAGTCGGACCCATCTATAAAAGGTCTGTTCAGTGTTTCAAAACTATTTGCATGAAAAGAATAATTTGCTGTTAGGGCCAAACAGCTAACATGGTGAGCTGCTTTTAACAGCTGAAGTTGGAAAGAAGCTGCCTGCTGACTGCCTGGTGGGAGATGACATTTTCAAAGTCAATGCTAGCTCTCTCAATGTTTCCACCTGGTCCAAAATGGAAGGTTGTTGAAAGAAATGTGTTTGCTTGTATGACGCATGGAGGTCAAGTGGCTTGGTCAGTTAGAATCTTGACTATTCGCACAGCTTGCAACAAGAAGCTGCTTTTTATTGCCAATGAGCTACTTTCAACATCTGTACACTAATGCTGGCCCCACACTAGAGGATTTTTGGCCAGATACTGGGTCCAATTTGCCCCTCCCGACAATCACGGGGGCGAGACTAATCGGAACCGATTATCTGCCAAAATTATCCTGTAGTGTGAGAGGTTTATAAACCGGAAATTTTTGTTGCCGACTGGCTCGGAGGCTCCCAGAATTTAAATTCCTGTAGTGTGAAAGGTACAGCGATTGAACCTCAGCATAATAATTGTAATAATACATTTTATTTGGCGGACACCTTTCTCAAGACTCAAGGACATCTTACAGTACATTAAAATTCAAACAAATACACAGTAAAAATACAGTAAATATACAGTAAAACATAACTATAGGTTAAAAGCTTTCTTAAAAAGGTGGGTCTTTAATAATTATATTATTGTTATCATTATTATTATTTAAGTAGGCCTGCAGATGCAGAGCGGAGGGAGCCGAACAGAAGGTCAGAAAGATAGGTAGGTGCAAGATTGTGAAGAGCTTTATAAGTGAGCAGGAGGGTCTTGAAGTCAGTTCAGTAGGACACAGGTAGCCAATGGAGATGAATGAGAATGGGTGTTATGTGATTATGTGTTTTAGTACCAGTAAGGATTCGCGCAGCAGAGTTTTGAACTAGTTGTAGTCTGTTGATTCATCTTTTTTTGAATACCGGTAAGTAAAGCATTTTCCATAGTCAAGCCGGGAAGTGACAAGTGCATTTGTTAGTGTTTCAGTGCTGGCATACGACAGAGAGGGTCTGAGCCAAGAGATGTTGCGAAGGTGAAAAAATGAGATTCGAATGAAATCAAATGAAAGAAAATTATCCAGAGTGACACAGAGGCTTTTGACTTGGGTTGACAGAGGGGCTGGGAAACCATCTACGGTGATGTTGATGCTGTGTCATTTGGAATGCAGGGAGTTCAAAATCCCTGCAATGAGCATGACCTCTGTTTTATTGCTGATAATCTTGCAACAGTCAATGAGATGTGAGCTGACAAACAATGTAACCATAGATATAGGCAACCATGGAGGCTAAGTAGTTTATGTAGCCTGCCTTCTAGATCACTCTGCAAAAATAAATTAATTCGCCATGGTGTTTCCATTTTCTCAGCCATGACTTGACCTCATCCAGATTTTTGTTTCTCTGTACAAAATGTGTAGCGCACTCAATTGCTACTGCGGCAAAGGCAATCTGTGTATTGACGGCATGATTGACAGTCTACCTTCCTGTTTGCTTTGCTATAATTGCTAAATGTGTGGTCCTGCATCTTGACTGAATAGTCTAGTGTGTGCTTATTTACAATTAAAATGTAAACTAATCGGTCATATTTGTCATTGGTCATATCTGTGGTACCCAACGTTTTTAAAATCTGTTAAGATTTGAAAATCCTCTAGTTTGGGGCCAGCATCAGAGATTTGAAAGTAAAACAGTTAGCATTCTCGCGGAACAGATTACTTCCCTAATTCCCTTTTGCTCTAATCTCTAGAAATGATAACATACAGTATAACTGCAGGGAAGTTAAATTCTAATCTGCCTGAAACATCTTCTAATATGTATCAGGCAAGAGTTTGACACATCATGGAGTATAATTCCGCTCCAGGGGACAGTAACTTTACCTCAACTGCAGAAAACAAATCTGATTTCTTAATGTAAAAGAAAAATGTGTAGCATGACCATGCATGAGAATATTAAATATAAATGTATTAGTTATACAGCAGCTCGTTTTTACAGGTTTTTTCAGTTGGACAGCAACACATTATTTACAGTGTATACGTTTTCTCCGCAACATGGACGTTCTGACTTGCTCAAGAAAACAAAGCTGTGGAACGACCCTACACACATGCATGCATGCACACACACACACACACACACGTGAGTCAGGAGTGATAGTTGCGGGAGGTGTGTGAATGATTGATATATTGCTTCTAGAAAGCTGCAAACATGGTATCTCTTGCTATCTCAAATTTGTAATTCATGATATGTAACAGTAGGTTGTCTCAGTTTTAATTGAGTTTGGCCCAGAGCTAGAATATCATTGCATCTGCTTAAGCGAGGAGAGCGTCTCGCACACTGTGAAATTCTCTGCCTAATTAAATGGAAAATGTGCTTACCCTACTAATTAACTGACACAATGCCTCATTTTAGATGGTTTGCAAATATATAAATAGGTTCTGGAATTATCAATATATTCGTATTATCACAATGAGGTATTGTGTATGCTCCTCCTCAGTCTTACAAAGTCTGAAACACAGTTAACAGAATGAATCATTTTTAATTAAATGTATACAATCGGGGGAATAATAGGGGACAGAGCTACTCTATGAAATATGAATATACAAATAGTATTTGTTCTGTTTTATCTGAGCTTTAAGATGTGTAAATAGTTGCAAAAAAAAAAAAAAAAAGAATTTTCACTCAAAATGGATCATTTTAATTTTGCACACAAGACAAGCCAGTGAGAGGAATTGTAATTGGCAAAATGTGTAAAAACACTCACTGTGTAATTACACAGTGAGTGTATGAAAGGCTCTGTAGTACTGCAGCTTTTGCCATTGATGACAGTATAATGTTGATGTTTTATATGTAGGCAATTTAATCGTTGTGTGGACAGTGTGTACTGTAGTTTGGGGTATATCATTATTTTAGTTAGTTTACATCAAGTTTACTGGATGGCAGCAGGCGGCGATATGGAAATAGTGGAAATCTGGCATTACTGTAAACCACTTCTTAAGATTTGAAATGTAGCTTAATCTTTTGCAGTTTCTGCAAGTTCAGTTAAAGCTAGGTATCCCTCCATTAGCTCAGTAGCTAATAAAGCAGTAAGTACATTAGGAAAAGACAAGAGCCTCGTAAAGTTGAGGTTCTACTACAGTATGTACAGTAGTGCATTATCCAAAGATTCCAACCACGTTGTGATGATTTCCGGTGCAACAGACACGGACGTGTGAAAAGGGTCTGTAGTCTACTAGTCTCAGCCTCTTCCGTTCATCACACATTTGTATTTGTATCTTGTATGTCTAATAATGGGTCTTTGTATTTGTAATGTAAGATGTCCTTGAGTGTCTTGAAAGGCGTCCTTAAATAAAATGTATTATTATTATTAGCACTACGTCACATCAGCAACTCTGTGCTGAATGTCCGATACATATATCCTCGTAAGCTCCTTTCCGGAAGTGAGGAAGTTGTCATACTTCCTCACCATACGATATGGGTGGAGAGCAGTCTGGGGCCCACATCAATTTAGCTACTGCGCTGTCCAGACTGTATTTACAAAGTTAATTCTGGGTCTGCTTACACCAGAACACTAATCAGCCCCAAAAGAACTATACTGTAAACGATAGTCACAGCCACAGTTTAGAGAGCCTAAAACCTAACTGAATGCTCAAGATGTGCCTGCTCCTGGATTTTGTGTTTCAGTACCACGTCTTCCTGAACCGACTTGTTTCCTATTCTCACATCTAGTTTTTGTGTGTGTTCTAATAATAATGTACAGTACCTTTACCTGGATCCAGAAGATAGTCAAGAAGTTGAGCCTCCAGTTACATCTATTGACAATGTGGCCAAACCTTAACTGCTTGCCTTAAGTGCAGCTATAAATGCACACACTCCAATGTTAAACAAAGACATAAAAGTGTCCTTGAACTTTCACATTGATATTCAACTTTAAAAGTATACTAACAGTACAACATTCCATTCCAGCTGTGAATACAAAGGAACAGCCAAAGGGCTTCTGTGGGCATTTAACTGCTAATCTGATTTTCAACCTATGTCACGAATGAGCAGTTATTGCTACTATACCGCATACAATACGGAATACAAACACACAATCAAATCGATAACAACCTGCTTCCTTTTCACGTTACAATCAAAGCAAATGAAACCCTGTGCAAAAAAAATAGCGATTGTATGCTAGAAATATCAATACCAACTGAATGCATAATTAATTTACCGAAGTGAGACTTTTTCCTTTTTCTGTGGCATGCCTAATTAACTTGCCTTTTGGATTTCTGTGTATATTGATCCCCACATCAAGAACATTTAATTTACAGGCTTCCATTCAGAGACACAAGTTGCTTTCACCGTGAAACACTAGCACACACCAAGCACTATCAATGACACAGATATACGTTGTTCAGCGGCAGGTCAGCAGTGATCTTCCATAATTGTTGATTGTAGTATAATATAATTAAAATGTCTTATCAGCACTAAAGCATGCATGTGTTTATGTGACTGCTGTGTAATGAATAATCAATTTAGGCAAGCATTTTAAAAAATGGCAGTGGAAGTGTGTATTTCATTGCAAGGGGGAATAGAGAGAATATAATGGAGTATGGGGCATGTCTACTGTGCAGTATGTGCTTCAACCCACCGTTCTTCCTGTAGCTATACTGAAGACAAACACGAGCTCGACTGCCTGCTTTCTCTTTAAATATTTATTGGTTAGTTGGGTGCTGAAGGTCGCGAAGGTTACACAAACTATTTCAACACCATTCATTTGACTACCATCTATTTTGTGGGCCACTAACAGCTCTAGCATAGTGAATTTGCTCTATTATTTATTTACGCTGCCAGATATTCTGCAAAGTAACAGTCAAATGCCTGTACCCTGCACTTCCCCCGTGAAATAATCACATTCAGATCGGACATCCTGAAGCTTATCTATTGTGAGATACACATGAAAATAATTCTGATTTACTTGCCCCAGGAGTCTTCACAATGGCCGTATTTTGTTACCCATTGCATGACAAAGCCTTACAAGGTATTGCCCTCAATTTGTCCCCACTGTGAAGTGCAAGGACAGAAGGACTGAATCCATAGTGCTCCTTTTCAAAACACCCAACACACACACATGCGCACATATATTATTCACTCCATGTTTCACTTTCTTGTTGCCCTATTATTTTTCCCTATATATAGTCATACCATTTGAAGCCACCACAGAAGAAATATATAAAATAAAGATGCATTTAACATACTGTGGCCAGACACAAGACTGGTCATCCCCTCTTTATAGCTCTCATCTCTGAGGGGCATGGCCTCTGTTGCATTATGGGTGTTATCAGGGCGGTCCCAAGAATCCACAGAGGGGAAGGCTACAGATAAATAACAGAGAACCATGATTGGATGTTTCACTGTTCTTCTGGTGCTGTGGAAGTTCTCAGCCATTGCAACAAATGAACAGTATATCAAATGGAAGGATTTTTAACTCTGTTATACATGTATAAATAAATAATAACTAGGCAAGCCCAGTTCATCCGGTCACGGTCAATACATATTTCAGCATGCAAGGTTCCTCCGTAAAACTCCACAGAGGTTGGGATCCAGCGCTATTGGTGCATTACCGCCACCTACTGTTTACATGATGCACTACCACCACCTATCTAGAATGTAGCGCATGTGCTTTTTAACTAGGTCGGTCAGTCAGTTAGCGACATTTGTTCATATTCGCCGGTGCTGCTACACGCAGTCCAGCAAAAACAAAGGAGCTCGGCAATACACGGTTTGATTGTCATTCTCTGCTGAGGACACAAATAAGAAACTATATATTTACACAGAATATAGTTGTTTGGTGTAATGTTAATGTTTAAAATATCGTGTATAGGACCTTTACATTTGACCTGACCTGAACAAATACTGTAGTGTACATCAATTGTAATGGTATAATCACATTATTTTAGCACATTTCACAGTAAGAAGTCACAGCTGCATTCTCATTGGGTCACGCAAGCAGGCCTGGGCGTGTGTCCAAGCAAAGCACAGCACCCAGTAATGGCCACTGGCCATGGATGGAGTGAACTGGCTACAGTTTATGCCAAACGGCTCTATACAGCTGTTCAACAGCCAATCACACAGATGCCCAAACACAAGCGAGTTAACACTCTTGCTGGGTGTAAACCTATGCCTCCATCCACAAGGTTTCACACTGCTCTGAGCAAGAGAAGGATTTCAAGTCAGATCATAGAAACACAGAGTGTAAATGGTGGCTATTAATTAAACCCCTGTGAATGAGTGTACTTCGTAATGTGTTGTGAGAGTGGAACGTGCGATCAGAGGAATGATTATTACCCTGGATAATTATTAAGGCCTGAAGTATATACAACATATGCTGTGGTAGGTTTTGAATGAGATGTTCACATCTGCCATTCCTTTGATCTCCATACTTTTTCAAAAACATATCTCTAACATGTCAAAGCTGATCACTACCTTCATTGCTTTAAAGTAAGCGATAGTAAGTTATATAATATATATATAACTTATAACACTTTGTCAAAAACACCAAATATTTCCTCGCACAATCCAATTGCTATTCTGTTTAATGAAAGATATTGATATACATTTGATAATATCTAAATTATAGATATACATTTGTTATAACCTTTAACTGAATCATGAATATGAATAATACCACATACTGTACACTTCTGCAATTGTTTGTCTGAGTCTAACCTCTGACACCAAAAGGCTTCTTTCATTTCTCTCAGCAGCGCACCTAGCAGAGAATGGGAAGTATATTGCTTTGACCCCAGCAAGTGTTCTGCATGTTATAGAAGCATTCAGCAGCTGTGCTCTCTCAACCCTCATGTTTAGCATGTCATCATTATGCAGTGTGATGCACTACGCTGCACTCCCTTTCCTCTCATATGTGGCCTTCTTATATTCATATAAGACAGCAGTAGCCGCGTTACCCTCCCGACTATTGCCTTTTAAAACATAAACAGTGAGGCGGGACGGAAATGTGGCAATAACACAAATGGGGAAAGGTGCTTTTAAGATTAACACGTCTCCCTCAAATTGAGGATACTGTAGATATCTGGTACATATCAAAACAAAAGTTTCTGTTACATTTCTGCAAGTGCAGACAAGCACTTATTGATGACTTTAAGTCGCCGTATAATGACTCGCTGTATGCAGTCGTGTTAACTAGTGTAGCTGTAAGGCTCCTGTTTGTGAAGAAGTCTCGACACATTGAGACACTTGGCTTGACTGGAGAAGTCATTCTGATTAGGCCTCAATGTGAAACAAAGCCCACCATGGCTGCATATATCATGACATATTCATACATGCAGGAGCGGTCACTACTGTACCTGTGATGCCTTTTAATGAGTCATACGTCTCAGAACCATGGACAGCTCCATAGATGTTCTACATCTAAATAATTCACACACAGGGTTTAGTCCAGGAGATGTCATCTTCTGTATTCATGGTACAGAATATGTGTTCTACCAGTCTTCTACCATATGCACATGCCTGATAGATACTATACATATTTGATACAGACCATGCTCAAGTAGCTAACACCCTATGAATCTCCTCATAATCTCTGTGAACATAGTGTGTGTTATGGATAGAGTTCATGGTCAGGTCAGGAATGCATTATCAAAATTCAAACCCTCCTGGCACATTTGAACTTTGTATGTAATATGGACAAACAAAAGGATGTCGGCTCACAGATGTGGGTAGTTTTAAAATATCGCCATCTACGTTTCACTCCAGAAATACGTCAAATATTTCCCAATTATAGTTATAATAACAACATTGTCAATCATTCGCAGGAAGTTGATACTGTGCCTTCATTCTATATACGCTGATAAAAGCATTTATTCAACCCATAGATATAAGACAGGGTCTATTTGTGTTCCTTCCTGTGAGAGAGGAAGGTACAAAGAGGCTTTTGACAAAAGCCTCTTTCTCAGAATAGGCTACTTCTTAGACAACTCACCAGCTCCCATAGTAGCATAAAAAGACTTGGAGGCCATTATTAAAGGTATAGTCAGAGTACGCTAATACACTTTTTGTCAAATTCAGCGAATATCTATTCACGGCCTGCTAGCTGCCCATTCTGTGTGCATGCTGGAAAAATATTCTACACAGCTCTGGCTCTGCAAATGGGAACACAAATAAAGTGGTGCAGATTGCACCACACAACATTGCTCCAACACACCTGACTCAAATGAATGGGTCGTTATCAATCTCTGCAGAAGCCTGATAACGACCCGTTAATTTGAATCAGGTGTGTTGTAGCAGGGAGGCATGTAATACATGCAGGTCGACCTGGACAAGGGTTGAGCAGCACTGGTATAGGCATTGTTAATGGTTTAAACATTGCTGCCATTGTACTGGTATAAGCATATGCATTGGTTACATTTCTGTAGCTCTGCATTTTGACTTCTTGTATAACAAATGTAACATGGTACAAAATAAACCTATTTTCACCACTAAGATTAATTTACCTTTGTAATTAGCAAATCAACTAGTTAGAATAATGTGCCATAAAAAATACATACACACCCTGAGGATCATTTAACGTGCATGTGTTTATGTGATTAAGATAATGATGCAATTATTTCACTAAATTAATATCTGTGTGAAGCGCTCTAAACAAACAAATAAAAAATATATTTATTTAGTAAATAAATCAATGGATCTTTTAAATGGCCAGTTTCTTATGACAGAGGCATGGGCAGTCATTCAGTTTGTTCTTACAATTAGATTTAAAGCTATTGTTATGATGTGGACCATTAATTCATCAGTTGTCTATTGTATCATACAGAAATACATCCCTTGTGATATGTCTGTGACATGATTAAGAGCAAACATTATATTAGTATTATTAATATATTGTTCAATAAAAAACTTTTACTAAATAACTAACTAACTAATAAAAACAAGATAATATACTAATAATATAAGTTACAAATGGACGTAATAAGCAGTACTATAAGAAAAAAATGTCTTAATGGCTCTAATCTAGCACTATATTACAGTTAGTTGACATTGTATAATTTAAATATGGACCTAATTAAAGGTTTTATTCTCTAATTTTATAGCCTTGATATTCTAAATGAAACCTTTTGATTTTTTAACTACACATTATATTTAGGGATTACTTATATTAAATTAAGTATTAAGTAACCCCTATCAGTCAATTTCCTGAACTTGAAATTGAAGATAATTCAGTGTCCAGGAAGTGCTCAGGAACCAAACCATGGGTGACATTAAATAGGGTTAAAAACTGTGATTCTTTGTGTGGCCTCAGTAAAAAAAATGCTGCATATTCATAAGGAGGTGATTGCATTTGGACACTTCATTTGACTGAAGTCAGCAATTTGAACATCAAGGCAGGAATAAACTGTAACGCTGACTCATGCTGAAGGTGGTCCTGAGGCTGCATTCAAATATCATAACAGAAATCACAGTTCTGCAGAGACTTATCATGAGCTCGCAGGCCAAAACAGCCAAGCAGTCATACTCCCTTAAATATGCTGTAGGTAAGATTTTAGAGCTATACATTTATTGTAATGTTTTAGAAATGACACATCCTTCAAGTACAGTATATTAGCGAGTGCATTTCTGCTGTGGTTAATAGCCCCTGCCTCACAAGTTAATTTACTGTAGAAAAAAATCTGACCAATCAAGATTTCTTATGCCTGATTGGTCTGGCATATCCACTGTCAATCACATGAATGCATACACACGCACACACACACACACACACACACACTCAAACACACACATCTCAATATGGCTTAAAAATGGAAGACCAACAGGGCCCAGAAAATGGGTGAGGAGCAAATGGTTTTTGAGTTGTTGATTTTCAAAACTCTCTTTCGTTGTTTTTAACTAGCTCTCATTGCAACTCTGAAATCCTAACTAACTAATCCTAATCCTAACTACAGCAGTTTTAAGTTTCAAATCAAACTGAAAGTTAGTATCTTGCAAATGGTCAAAGTAAAACAAAGTTTCATTGCTAATGTGAAATGCAACAAAAGGTGTTCAAGGGCCACAGATCAACAGTGAGATGAGCCAGCAATCGATTAGTATATTTTACAGGCATTTTGTGTCTTAAATATAATTTGTAATAAATGAGGTGGATAAAGAAATACTCACATTTTCCTTACTCACACTTAACCTGTTTAACCTGCCAGGGTGAGGGGGCTGTTCACTGTAAAGACTGATAAACCATTGTATTTCGAATGAGTATAAAACCACTGTACAATTGCCCATTGATTGGTGCAGGGGTGTGTGAAAGAGTCTGAAAAGAGACAAGCCCTTAAACCTTCTCTGAAATTCAAAGGGGAAAAAAAAAAGTATATTAACTGCCTTTTTCAATTGTTGCGGCTGGCTAGAGAATACACTGTTCAGGATACATGCAGGCTCCTATTAAATCCATGAAAAATCTGTAAAGTTAAAAGATGACAGTACTCTTACAGTGCTATGCTATCATTACATTTAAAATCCATACACTAGAGTCTACCTTTAGCTTTGACCCAGTCCGTGCTCTTCAGAGAACATGCAGAGCGCCATTATTCAGCTCCCTGTAGCTCTTCAGGTCACCAAGATATCATCTCAATGGTGGAGAATACATTATCCATGTCTTCCAGATATGATTGTAAGGGACATTTGATGCCAAAGTGAAAAACAGCGTGTGACTAAATGTCTTTTCCCACTAATGCATTTCACAGCAGCACACGCCTCCATATACTGAAGAAACGGACCAGTATATTCTGCAGGGCAGGCCGTCAATTTTAAGTGTACATGGAAGTTAGCAGGACAGCCCTTTGGAACGATTATATAATCGTTCCAATCCAATGATATGATACAGTATTACCCTTATTCACCCATACACTCACTCATCTGTGACCGTGAGCCAGTGAAAACTGTTCAGTTCAGTCACATACATCAATGTAGTACTCACTCACAAGCTCAGAAGGGAATGGTCACGACTCCATCATATTGTTGCGGTGGGACAAAGTATATGTGCGTGCTCAAGCTCATTGCTGTGTCACTACACACAGACATGTAGCCTAACCCCAATACTTACAGTACACATGTGGCCCATTGCTGTGTCACTACACACAGACATGTAGCCTAACCCCACTACTTACAGTACACATGTGGCCCATTGCTGTGTCACTACACACAGACATGTAGCCTAACCCCACTACTTACAGTACA
>JAODUE010037029.1:0-20245 GCA_027564755.1 Amblyopsis hoosieri
TCGTGTGTCTGGTGGCCTTCCTCTACTTCTTCATCCTCCTGCCTGAAACCAGAGGAAAACCCCTGCTGCAGATCTCACAGGAGTTTAAGGATATCACTGTCTGCGGATGGAGTAAAGTGGACAAGTTCATGGAGACCAAGTTATGAGGCGGTTAACATAGTGGACAACTGTTCTTTGACAGGTAGACCACCAATATTGTGTTAGTTCTGCGGTTGGTAGCCACATTTATCACACAGACCACTTAACCCTTGTATTGTGTGTTTTACTTTTTGGACCCTTAGGTGCTGTTCATGTCATATTGAACCAGGACATTATTGGGATTTAAAAAGCAATACAGAAATAAAATTGTACATTGACAATCCTTAACACTGTAAATAGTTTTTACCTCAATTTCCAACAATACAGATCAAATATATTACTAGTATTTGCGTTTAATCTCTGCTAGATCTCTGCTCAGATATCTTACTGATATCTTACTATCTTACTGGCTGTGGGGCTCCTCCTACAGCTGGCTGGGAGACCCTTCCTCCAGCCTGCTGTGGGACTCATGCAGCTGGCTTTGGGACCCTTTGTAGATGTTACATCTTTGGCCAACAAATCTTTTTTTTTTTTTTTTTAATGATTTTATAACTAATAATTACATGCACTGTATATTTTATATTGTTAGTTGAGACATGGCTGAATAATACCACTGGTCAGTACATGCTTGTCCCACTAACTATACATATTGTCACCCACCAAGTAGCAGGACAGGAAAGCATGTGGGATTGCAGTTATTCCCCCTACAGAGTTTGAATCCAAGGTCGTTGACTTGGGTGAATATATGTCATTCGAGAAGATTAAAGCAGAACAGCCCGAGCTGTGCTGAATATTGCATTACTGGCTACTATAATAGCCATTATTTCTATAGGAATTATCAGTGTTGATCTCTCATAGTATAACCAGATATGATAGATTAGCCTTGAAGAAGACCTCCTCAGAGCCCCAGGGCTTCTGAATTTACCAGACAGCTTTGACCTTTCACAACATGGAAATTAAGCAACTCATCTAATTTTCGGTAACATTTCCGGTAATTGTCTTGTAGATTTCCGGAAAGTTTCCATGGTAATTTTGAAATGGTAACATTAGGAATTGATTAGTTCTGAGAATGCTGTTTGCTGGCATAACTGCATGTGGCAAAATGATAGCAAAAGAGAAAAAGGCAAAGTACATTTATATTTATGTTTGGGTTCATAAATTTGAAAAGATACCATGGATTTAAATACATTTTAAACTGTATTGTGTTCTGGAAACAAAGTAGGCATAATAAACCATAAAATTGGTATACTACAATTATCTTACTAGCATGCTAGACAAAAATATGAATAGAGGGTTGCCAACTTTCAAGGCTGACTGCATGAGAATTGGCAAGATTGATACGTTTTGACCAAAACAGCTGTGTCTTTTGGCATGAGATGCATTGAAGTCAGTGGAATCATTTTTTCATGCTAGTGTTAAATGGCATAAACGCATCAGACCAAAAATTCACTTTGTGAATAAGGTTTGGCAATATGCTTCATTGGAAAGTGTTAACAGTTGTTTCCTCCTACTGGCCGTAGACCTGTGGTTCATCTTTAAACTATTGGACAGCATTTAACCAATCAGCGTTGCTACAACTGTTTTGATCACCTCATCTAGCTCTACCGCCATTTCGAAACACACTTGCTGATTGGACTGCTAGCAGGGTGGCTGTGAAAACTATAATGCATTTCCAAATTATAATCTCAGCAAAATGAGAGCAATATTCGGGCGGAGCCAGGCTAGTGGCACATGCGAGATGACCATTTCTAGATATCCAACATGCCATGTAGTATTAATATACTTGAAAATATAGTTTTGGTGCAAATAAACTTTTTTTTTTTCTCAAGAGAACAATATCCTTGAGGAATTTCATTCAGGCTTTCAGCACACACCATCGGAACCTCTCACTAAAATAATCAGTAACCCCGCTCTTTCAGACTATTCAGATCAGAATAAGGTATCAGCTCTTGTTCTCTTATACTTGGATCTAAGATTTGGTTTGAGTGGGTTATGATTAAAATGAAAATAAGTGCAGTTTTGCTGTGTGTTCTCCTCAATAACCCAGGTGTTATGACTTTATGGTATTCCTTTTAAAATAGGCATACAGCTTGTTAAAATACTAAGAGTATTAACCTTTAGCCTATAGGCGACCTTTAGCCCGCCAACATGAATGAACATTACACATTTTTATGGCTGTTCTTCTACCAGACTGCTTAATCATTATATTATGTGACCCTGAAATGTAATATCAATGTTAATATTTATAGTATAGATCAACAGTAACCTAAGTTACAGTGTATATATAGAAAATTATAGTAGCATACAGCACCCTCCAAGACCACAGGACCAAGAGTGTTTAGTCTGTACCAACAAGTTCACCCAACAATGGAACAAACAAAGCCATTAAAGTGCTTGCTCCCTGTCTCGGCTACTGTCTTATCACTGACCGGCAGCTGTTAGCAGACGTAGGGTACACATTAACAACTACTGTAAATAACTCTGTACCAATGTAGGGAATAATATGCAGAGATTGGCGTTATCTCCGCTGAGCTGATCATCCCGAAACAACAGTTGCTGCTTATTAGTGGAGCAGGATTAATTAGAGGATTAATTGGAGGAAGAACCTATCGCACCACCGTTCCCTCTTTGCAAGGAATAAGTATATGTCTGCTCTGTAGTTAATGATAAACAATTGTGTTTGTATTAGAAATTATAAAAATGATAAAATATTGCTTGAGCAAATACATTGCATCTGGCTTCCGCTAATAACGCAAACAAGGAAAGTGATGGCCTATCACTGCGGCCATTCCACAGTGATAGGCCCCAAGGTTGATCCGCTGAGGGCGGGGGAAGAAACTATTTGAGTGTCTTGAAAGCGTTCACGTGTAGTGCACCAATCATGCCAGCAGATGGCGAAGTCAGACTGCGAGTCTAGTCTACTTAAAGTTTAAGCATCAATTGGCCTAAGCAGTTAGTTAGGAAATAGTTAACTCATTCATACTTTCTCACCATATTATATGCTACTCTACTCGTGCAGAGTATAGTAGAATTCTTAACACAAAACATAAAATGTTGCATGCTTGCCTAGCTAGAGGTGACTTAGCATAAAATGAAGTTTGGTCAATAATCAAAATGAGTATAATTCGTTTGGGGTCATGTTAGGTTGCATATTATAATATGTGGAGGCCTATCACAGCACTACTGGGCTGGCGTGCCTCTAGTAGGCTAAGCCAATAGACATTGAGAGTTGAAGTAAGGGTTTTTTCTTTGCTCTCGTCCTAGTAAGAGGTCTGTTACACATTTGAATGTTGGTGATAGTTACCTTTAAGGCCTATATTGTACATCAGAACAGAACAAGCCTTGTGATATTACCGTATAACACACTTCAAATTCCTGAACCTTACACAGTATAAACATATATAATAAAAGTCTTAGTGCAGCATTAATGCATTCCAAGGAACAACCTTTTTTATTTTCAAGATGCTCTAAGCAACAAAATTAGCTAGTTGGCATTAAAGTCCGTTTAGATGTTATACTGTGTAGGACACGTCAGTTTGATAGGCTTACGGTGTATGTTGGTTTAGTGAATTCTTGTGGTTTGTCCAACACATGTTCGATAACATGATGTTTGACTTGCCATCTCAAGTGGGCTGGATACCTCAAGAGTGCATCATATGGAAATCAATTTACATGAATTTGACTTTCATTAGACCAGCTCCACTTATATAGGAACTGTGTGAATTCCTAAAGGCCCATGGGTACGTTTTGCCACATGAATGTGTTAAGACATTGAGAGAGAGAGAGAGTTGTTCATGATGCTCAAAACAACACTTGATTGTCCATTGTTTCTGAGTATAATCTACTTTGGGAAGGAATGAGGAATAGATGCTACAATGCTCTGCCCTTGATAGGACACATTTTAATCTGAATGTCAATGAAACAACAGTTGTTTGTTTTACAGTTGGTCAAGAGGCATTCAACAACAGCAGGCACAAACAAGTTTAAGAAACACATGAAAACATACAAAATAAAATGTAATACAAAATACAACCAAATTACAACACTCACAGGAGTTTAAATGCTAATCACTTCTCACAGTTTCATAAATATTAGGAAACATTTTGCATTGTGAAACTCTCACATGTACAAGCCACAAAACCTATTTCTTACCAACCCTGCCTAATCTACGAGAGTCACACAATAAATGTTATGAGCTGAATTGGCCCTGACGACTACAGACCAATCTCATGCACTGACAATGTGTAAGCCATGGGGAGTATAATGGGAAGCAATGTTAGCATAATATACAGAGCCGTTCATTTACAGCTAACAGCAAAAAAGGGCCATCAATCATGTCAGCTAAACAGTCCATGTGTGGGGGGAGAAAAAAGGAGAAAGCACTAAGTAACTAACTAACTATGCACAATAAAGGGGGTCCTGTAAGAGCCAGGAGGAGAGTCCTCCATAGTTGTTATATGCAGCTAGCTAGGGTGATTTACTACAGGTGTCACACAGATGGCACCCCTCCTGGTGCTGGGCCTGTTAATGAGTCACAGGCCTGGAAGGGTGGGGCAGGGTGGACTATCGTGATCCAGACGGTGTGCTCTGGCAGCGAGGTGCTCAGCATGCCAGTCCCCATTCTGGAGACATTAACCCCCCCGTCCAAGACGTTTTATCTGCAGATTAGGCCAAACCTGGCAACCTGGCAACGCCACGTGCCACGTGTCGGGTCTTAAAAAAACATGCTGGAGTGGAATTATTTTATTGTGCACCATGTGGCAGCTAAATAGTCATAATGAGCAACCCATAAAGGCTAATTATTAAGAGCTAATACAATGGACACGTATCCCTTCTCTCTCAGTGCCTTTTCCAAACATGTTCGTTAAAAACAGGGAGACTGCTTTTACAAATGTGGGATTAGTTAGATTGGTGAAATTGAGGTGGCAACCAATCCCAGTAGAGACTAGTGAAGGGTCAAAGGTAAGCTTAGAATTGACTTTTGAGACCCGTATTCGGGTTTTATTTGTGGTTTGCAAGTCAATTGTGGTGCGTTATCATTTAGGTCTTCCTCGAGAATAGACCAGAGAACTGTGCAATGAGCCTCAAATCCGACCTGGGTCTGGTATAGAGTAGGGTTTAAGGGGTAGTATGTGGTGACTGGGGATAGAGAAGTTAAGTGAAATAAACAAGAAAACTAAGTGAAAGGGAGGCAAGGAAAGGAAAGGCAGATGGATTTACGAGTTATTGTCACACAGCATTAAAGGTATAGTCAGCTATTGTAAGATAATTGTAAGATAATACACTTTTTGTCAAATTCACCAAATATCTTCTCACATTTCGCTATCTTACCGTTCTCCGTGCGTGTTGAAAAAAGAATCAGGCACTTCTACTGTACACAGCCCTGGCTCTGTAAATAGGAACATTAAACAAAGTGGCGAACACCTCTCACATCATCAAAGCTGTACGTAAAATACTACGCTATTCTTCCCAATGCGTTTCCATGTGTGAGGCGGTGCTGCGAAGGGATATTGTTTTAATTTGAGCTCAAAGTTAGCAACCGTTCTCGAGAATAAATGACCCTGGCTTTAACACGTCCACTTAAGCAGAGAGGTGAGGCTTAGGACAACTCACGCCACTTAACACTGAGGACTTTGAGTGTGTGAGCATGCAGATAACCCTGATGCTCTCAGCCTGTGCAGATTACTAGACCAATTATTACATAGGCTTTTGGATTTAGATTGTGTTGTTGGAATACAGGCTGCACTCATAGATAGGGGAAGACATTCCTAAACACAGATATTAAAAAAGCATTACAAATTCCCATTCCACATAAAAAATTGCCACATTTAACCTTTGTAGGCTATAGTGCAATCTCGCAAGCGTATCTCCGTGGAGAAAGTTATTTTTTTTGGCCCACTTTGTCTCATCCATCTAAATGTCAGGATGCGGTCAAGGTCAGGTATTAATTAATGTGATAGCCACAGCAGAAGACTGGTTGTGCATTCTGTTTGCATTGTTCTGGACCATTCTTACTATGGTAATTGGACGCACATGATGAGGAAGACTGCTGCTGACGCCTCAGTCATTCCCGTCATGCGTCTCCAATTCACCGGCCTGGCGTGCGTGTGCGTGCGTTGTTGAGGGGTCGTGATAACAACAACAGCATTCTTCTGTTGTAAATAATTGAATCAGGCTATTTCAGTTTGCTCTGAGCACAGTTGTAATTTGGAGCTGTTCTGCTATTAAGGACCGGTAATTATGGCTTTTAGTCTTCCAAAACATCTCCAACCGCTTCAACTCTTGACAGCTGTGCATACAGAGTTCTCGATTAATGCCAGGACGTTAATTGAAGTAACATGTTACATTTGCCAACTAAAGGGAATCCCCAAGTATATAGTTAGGAAGCAAACACTGTAAAAGATCCACATCAAGCTTCACTTTTTCTTTACCCCAACCAAAATTAATGATGGAGTTTAAAATCACAGAAAAACAGTCAGAACACAATTATCTGCACTAAGTGACTTTTTATTGTAATATATCAATCTATTTGGATTTTATTTTTATTCCACAGCAAGTGGACCATCTGAAAGGGTTTCTAAAACACTAAGGAAACATTTTAATATAATTAAAATTTTTATGATATTGATTCTCTGAACACCCAAAAAAAAAGGACTGGTTATGCAGGTTGTGGATAAATCCCGCAAAAAAAATGAAAGAGGAATAGACAGTTTTGTATGGTCGTCTACTAAGTAGTCAGATAAAGTCAACTGATTGCCGGAGCACCTTGTATAGAGGGACACCAACCTCACAGTTAATAAAAAGATGCCCTTGTGTTTTTTGCACTGACACCTCTCTCAGTGCTGTGAACTGTGAACAGCACTGAAATAAAAAACTAATAAAATCAGCTGTTCCTCTGATGCAGTACATCATGAGTTTGCAATGTACCATGGTCACATGAAACACATTCCTGAACAAATGGTATTTTAAAAACATTAGTTTGCTGCTGCATTCTGCCAATCGTAAATTCTCTGCATTTCTATTCCTTTGCTGACAAAAATAACCAGTAAAAATGTATGACATACCAACAATCACTAAGACTAACTGATCTTCCTGCGAGCTGACTCACAATAAAGGAAAATATTGGAAGCAACATTTTTATTGAATGTTAAGCTTCATCTTTATGCATAATCAGGACACACTTGTGCCTTTTCTCTCATTATACAGTTACTGCAGTATTGCTTTATTGTAAATATTTCAGTCATTAGACTATAGATGACTATACAAGATCAACTTAATTCCTATGCATATGGAAGCCATATCATTTAAATTCACAAATGAAAACAATGTCATTGTCACTGACCTGGATTTCCAGATTTTTCATAGAATGTGGTCTGATCTTCATCTACGGCGTAGGTTACGCCCTATCTGTAGGTCACGGAGAAGCTTCGACACAGAGGCATACATTGGCATTTGTCTTGGATGCGGGCTGCAGGTTTATGACAGGAAACAGGTCTCTTATGACATTTGGTGGCAGTATGAAGATATATAAAGTTCATCTGCACCCTACATAGTTTTTTGAGCTGTAAACTAAATAAGTGCAATATGAAGAGACAAATACATGCAAGTGTTAATATTGACAACATTCCTGTTTTTATAAAAATCTGGATTTTATGATTTGAAAATGGCTCTCCGTGTCATATTCGTTAAAACACACCCCCTTTCCCCTCACCCCCTCCCCTAACTCAGTTCATTTACTACATATTAGCAAATTGTGCAGTGGGTGGAGTTAGGATTACAGCTAAAGTACAGTTACATTTTTAGGCGTGGGGTGGAGGTGGATGGAGTAAACTGCTGCCCCTTGGGGGTATGCTTAATATAATTTATGTATAATTAATCTGATTAAATAGAACATTCCAGCAAGTCCAGAACTTAAACCAATAAAGAGGCAGTGGCATGGTTGAAGAGGGTTGTTCATCAAAGAACAAGGAGGAACTGACAATAAATACATGGAAACAAACAATTGTTTGAGGGTATTCATTTAAGCAGAATGTGTCTGTTAAAGCAACTTATAAAATGTGATAGTACCAGCACTATAAGTAAATGTAAAGCCTTGTGTCGATTAGTTATTATATATTTAAATAATTTTTATATTTATATATTGAGCTTTACTTCCATAGGCAGAGCTTTCGATTGCAGAATAAAATTATTCAACCTGAGGATATTGGGTACTAAATCAGAAGAGTCTGTTCATTAAGAGCCTTATTTATATAACAGAAAGCAATACATCGTGTCCAATGCAGAAACCTCATGGACCTTTGGGTCTTTGTGGATGGGGAGCCACAGCCTTCGTGGGATCAAATTTTCTTGAAACTTGGCAGACTACTTGACTGTCACTACTGGGTGCAGGCAGTACATCTCAGGGATTAACAGCCTTCCTTCTGCTACCTTGAATATGGCGTGGTCCAGAAAACATATGGCTGCAATCTGTGTCAACCCTTACTGTAGGCCCGCCGCTCACTTTTAATTAAGCTCACCGGGGCGCCTCACAAAGGACAACAAACAGTTGAAGCACACATCAAGATAATATAACACACATATACAGAGTGGCTTAACATAGATGGGGCTAATAATATACCAATAAAGTCCAGAAGTCTTGACGATACCGTTTGCGGTTTTCTAGTTTGTGGCTCAATAATACAAGATAGCAACAGTGCTCGCACTGATAAACAATGACTAAAATGTATTTCAGCAGCAAAGAGTGTTGCATTAAAAGAAACGATTCACAGTGGAAACGTGAGCATTTACTCAAAGTGAAGCAAGAGTAACCAAGACAGCCATAATGTATCTCGCTGCGTGTTTACGCAGCTGCCGTTCTCATAACATGGCTGCCTCAATGAGGAGCCTTCACCCCCCCTATCTGGGAGTTACTGGCATGTCCCAGAGTAAACACAAGAAGAACTGGAGCAGAGGGTGCAGAGTTCAGCTCAGGTGATGCACACCCACACACTAATGTGCCAATCATGTCAACGTCTTTATTCCTACTAGAGAGACCACCTCCAATCAACAGTGAGGGTAAAGTACATGGACACCAAATGTGTTGATGGTGGATTTTGGGGGCTGATGATAACCATAATCGCCTCGCCACATGGCAACCGACACAATCCAATTTACAGTGTGATACGTAACCTTTTAGTGACGTGTGTTACATCTAACAACAATATGTATGCCAAGCTAAATTACCACAGGTCCCCCAAAAATAGTATTTTACAAGCAGCCAAACGAAAGCAATATTAATAACTTTGAACAGTAAGAACACACCATGGTTCCATTAGATGCATCTGACCTCAGGCCTGTTGTCAGTGTCTAACGTAAATGGGAGATAATGTACAGTAAGTTGGGGGCTCAGTGCTGTGTGTGTGTGTGTGTGTGTGTGTGTGTGCGTGCAGTGAGGCTCTTCACAGTAGACTCTGGAACATGCCTGTGTGAATGAGCCGGCATCAATTAGCCAATCCAAGTACATGTATTAGGCAGCCAGTGGAGGGTGACTGATCACCATCTAAACCATGTTGTCATACTTAAACAGATGGAAAATGTTACTCGTAGACAGGAAAGGGATAAAGCCATGGGCGCGCTCTCTCGCACGCACGCACGCACACACACACACACTAACTTTGGTCTTCCGGATTGGATAAACAACGCCCGTCAATCCAAGCTCATTCCGAAATAGTACTTTATTCCAAACGCAGGACTAGGTCAGCCAAATCAAACATGCATGCACTGTTGTTGTAATGTTCTACCTCTACATTATAGATATTCAATACATACATGATTCTATCCATACAAAATATAAAAATATGTGAGAACTCATTTACAACATTATTTACATTGACTTCCTTAACTTAAGTGAAATTATTAATCCATTTACGTATGTACAAACTAAACTGAATACATTAGTACAGTATATATATATATATATTTTAAAAAAAAATCACATTTAATGGAAAAGCCACACTGTACTAGTGACTGTACCTTACATACAGTTTTCTGCATGAAAATGGATTATTATAAACCTTTGTAACTGCATGTTAGGATTGAGCATGTGCTGTGTTAAGCCTTTTTTGGAGAAGTTCTAGAACCGTTAAAATGAATAAACATGCAAACATCGGTGCCTTTTAACTGCTGCATTGTACTGTAATTTACCACGGACCGTCAACCACATGATACATTACAACACTGAGAAAGTGGACAGCGTGTGTGTGTGTGTGTGTTTTTCAGTTCGAGCATGGAAGTGAGCTCATGCTGAGCTGGGCTGCCATTTCCCCTGGCAGTGGCAGAGAACCGGGCGTTAGGAGATGATACAGTTCTTGCTTTTCCTTCGTTTGCGGGCATGCAGCTGAGCGCTGCGGTTGGGGCCCCCCGCCCCCGTGTTGCCGTACTTGTGGACGAGCTCCTGGTTGCCGAGGTAACGCATCTGGACAGGCCTGGGAATGGGCTCCCCCAGGAAGTAGCCCTCGTCCTCCGACTCGGACGAAGAGGAGCAGGTGGAGCACCAGCCGTCATCGTCGTAGTCGTCCCAGGAGTAGCGGCTGAGGCCCGCGCGCCGGTGGGCCCCGGGGTTCTGCAGCGTCAGGTCCGACGTGGTCCTGGGACACTGCCTGAAGGGCTGCGGCTGGTAGCGGCCGCCCACGCCTCCCCCTCCGCCCGACTGGCCCCTGGCGCCCCTCGGCGGAGGGAAGCGGTCGTAGTCCTCGTAGACGCGCAGCATCTGCTGCTGCGGCGGTCTCTCAGGGCGCCGGTCCACCGCCAGGTGGAGGGCGTTCTCCGAGCGGGAGCGCCGGGACCTCCGAGAGTGCCGGTGGTGGTGGTGGTGCCGGCGCCTCTGGGGGGTGTCCTCCGGGGCGTCCATCCGCAGGCTCGATCCCCTGCCGCCCGCCCCCCCTCCGCTAACCCGCCGCTCGCTGATGGGGGGCAGCCGGGCGGCGTTGGCGCTGCTCACCAGGCTGACCCGGTCCTCCTCCTGGTAGGTGAAGCCGGGAGGCAGGTGGGTCACCGCTGGGTCGCGGTACAGGGCCGGGTACTGGTGGTGGGGCCCGGGGGGCTCCATCTCCATGTAGGGCCGGCCGGCAGCGTTCAGGCTGCGCATGGACTCGGAGCTGCGGAATTGCAGGGAGGAGTCGAGGGTGTCCACGGGGCTCTTCTCCGACACGTTCATGCCCGAGTCTTTGCTCAGGTCCGGCATGGAGAAGCGAGACAGGCTCTCCTGGCGCTTGGCAACCACTCCATCTGCCGAGGTGCCTGGGAGGGGAAACACAGCTTGTGTTTGGTACAGTGTGCACAGTTCATGTATTCAACTAGATGCACATTCACCGTTTTCAATTAAATCCACATTTAACACATTCAATTGGATGCACATTTAATGCATTCAATACAATGTACATTTAACACATTCAATTAAATGCACATTTAGCACATTCAATTAGATGCACATTTAATGCATTCAATTAAATGCACATTTAATGCATTCAATTAGATGCACATTTAATGCATTAAATTACATGCACATGTAATGCATTCAATACAATGTACATTTAACACATTCAATTAAATGTACATTTAACACATTCAATTAGATGCACATTAAATGCATTCAATTAAATGCACATTAAACATATCCAATTACACTTATGTTGATTCAATTGAGCATATTCTGTAGAGAATAGCAGTAATATTTGCGGCCATAATGGGTTCTCCTGAACATCTGCATACAGTGTGTTGTGAGAAAAGCTTGTTAACTCCAAATAGCGCAATGCATTGTTTAGTTTTATTTAAAACAATGGATAAACAAATTTCACGACCATAATGTCTTATAAATTAGTGTAGTCTAAAAAAAAAAAGAGAACATTCTGGAGAACAATTGTAGTGGTCAAAATGTCTCAACGGTTCGCTTTTTGACGACAACATTTTCTCACGACAGCACCGTCTCCCTTAGCTAACGTGTGGCAGATGTGCCCCGTCTAAGCCCACACCAACCTGTAGCGTTGGAGAGGGCCAGCGACTCCACGGATCCCCGGGGCGTCTGCTCCAGGGGCGTGAGCTGCTCGCTGAAGTGAAGCGCGCTGATGGGCTCCCTGCTCCTCCCCAGCTGGGCTGTGGGCGGCGGGGGCGCCATCTCCCGGTCCCTCTGGAAGCCGTGCAGGCTGACCGAGCGCCTGTCGGAGGAGAAGCTCCCGTGGGGCGGCGGTGGGTGGGGGCAGCTCTTCTGGCTCCTCAGCCTGGGCGGGTAGTAGTCCTCTGGCGCGGCCGGGTGGTTCCAGGGCTCGTTCACGGAGTGGCCCTTCAGGACGGGCGGCCTCTTGGCGCCCGCGCTCTCCCTGCTCCCGTGCTCCGGGGCCTGGCCGCTCTGCCCGCGGGGGGCGGAGCTGTAGGCTGTCCTCACGTTGCACTGGCTGAGGAGCTGCAGAGGGGAGGGGCTGGCCGCGGGGTCTGACGGGGTCTCGTAGCCGTAGCCCTGGCCGTCCTCGTCGACGTCGCCCAGCTCCTGGCTCTGCCAGGCGGGCGGCTCCCGGGTCAGGCTGGAGAGGCTAAGCAGGTCCATCTGCAAGGACAGAGGGTCCACCTCGCCCGAAAACCTCCCCGCCGGTCCTCCACCCCCTCCTCCGACACTCTTCTCCACTTTGCAGCTGCGTCTGGACTCCCGGGTGGAGCGGGCGCTCTGGAAGGCCGAGTCGGAGGACTCGGAGCCAGGCTCCTCGCCAAGGCTGCAGGAGCGTGAGCAGAAGATCTGGCCCTGCTTGGGCAGGAAAGGGCGGCCCAGCAGCGAGCACTTGCAGCGGGCGCAGCAGAAGCAGCCCTCGGTGGCGTGCCAGTGCTGCCCGTCGTACGTCATCTGGCCCTGGTCGATGCCTGTGGGCGAGACCACAAGGGTGCGATCAGGAGTGGCGAGCTGAGGCAGACGGTGGAGGTGAACTTGGTTTTATTGTTTGGTTAACATTCTACATTGCTATGATTTTAACTGTAACTCTTATTCTTTGAGAAGTAACTACTGTAGACTCACGGTGTTCCAGACACAATCGGCCGTCTAGCGACTTTAAATGAGGCTCAAACAAGAACCAACAAAGCTGTGGTTAGTGTAAAAGTGTCACAGTTGCAAGATAAGGGCTTAGTAACCTTTTGATATTTGATTGACATGCTGTTGGGCCAACAGTATTTGTGAAATTATAGATATTTGACCACTTCCACCACTGGAGGAACATCATTGACCAGCTCACACTGTTCCGCTATGTACCCTAACGCTGTAACGTGTGTTTTCTCTTCCCCAGGGACTGCTCTTTCCAACACTTTATCAAACATATTTAAACATGTTTTACTGACAACCTAAATATAACACCTTCAGGAGACTTACAATACATTATAATAAATAGCTTGATTTAATTTATATTTATAGATATTCACACCAAAAGTGAGAAGTGACACAACAGGACATGACACTTTTCATGCAGTGTTATGTTTTGTGACGAAAACCATTGTCTATACATTTGTAATTTCCCCACAGTTTTTGTATGATTATATGTTTGATAAATACTTTGGTGTGTTTTTCTTTCATTTAAAAGTTTATAAGTCAAGCAAATAAGGTATAAACCTATTTTTCCTGTATGTAGTGAATCTGATCCTACCCAGTCTGATTTGTCTCATTTTTGACCGTGACACATTTTTATTTCTGTGACAGTTTTTGCAAGAGTTTTAGGTAACGTGTACAGAACACCGTGAGTAAATGTAAAAAACGGAACACTGTGTTCTACACCTTGTGTGTGTTTGCAAATGTTCGCCGTGAACTCAAAACTGTTTGCGAATGTTCGCCAATTCGAACGACGCACCTCAGAGTAAGGACATCAGGCAAAAAGAGGTGGCAACCCATATTGTTGCAAATGTAAGTCACAAACTTGAAAGGTGTCATTTGAAATACGCTTACTATGGGAACGGAGTAGTAAAACTGCTTGGTTGTTGAAGCGAAAGAGAGTGAGAAATCCGGTGCCACTTAAGTGCGCTTAGGGTCAAACTCATTATGGAGCTTGCCCAGAACTGTATAAACACATTGCATTTTAAGTATGTTTGGAGTTGTCAGAAGGGGGAAGAAACCCAGCTATTTGCTAATGGTTGCCATCTGGTTTCAACGCGTTTTCTGGTGGTTTCAATTTATACTCAGATGAGGCTTCTCCCCTCCCCCCCAACCCCCACCCCCCCGAAAATACTTTTCAGTATCCTGTCTGAGAAATAATTACAGAGCAAATTTGCTGAGAGAGATCTGCCAGATCACAGCTGGGCTTTGTGTTGACAGACCGACAGAAAGACAGATACCCCTACACCTTTAACAGGCAGTGGCACAGGGCCAAGACGTGTTAATATGGAAGGGTTACTGCCAAAAAAAATCATTATAAAAATCATTATAATAAATGCGAGAAGGTTTAGCTTACTGTAATGTTGGACATGTGTTTAATATATGGTGACAGTTCAATTACATTATATGAAATATTGTCGACTACGCATACTGGTTGGCCACAGTAACCATTGACACCGTAACAATTGCCATTCATTTTAGTACGACATTCTATTACGGCTACTAAATTACGCCATTCACAAACAAACAAAAAAACAATCAGGCCACTAACTCGCCTGTATCTCACCTCCTCTGCATCCTACACATGAATAAACAGGCCACTCCTCAGTGTTGCCCAGAACCAGCTGTGGAGCCCCTATATTTATATTCGGACGTGCCCATTAGGGTGAGAGGCAGTGATAGATGGGCGGGTGAGTGGCGGCGTACCGATGTGTTCCCCGCAGGCGTCGCAGAACTCCGCGTAGAGCGTCTCGAAGCAGGAGCAGCAGTAGGGCCGGCCCTCCTTCATGATGTACCGCTGACCCCCCAGGGCCGCATCGCACTCGAAGCAGCAGAAGTGCTTCATGTGCCAGTGGCGGCCCTCTGCCTCCGTGCACTCATCCGCAAAGATGATCTGAGGGAGGGGTAGACCGGGAACATGGGAGGAGAGGGTGGTTATCATTTATCACAGAGGTAGAAGCTTCCCCAGCCTTATTAAAATGAATGACAGGACAAAGGCTTCCAGGCCGACCCCCTCTCCCGCTACCAATTCCCTGCCGCACGTTGCTTCATTATATCATCCTCTTTGTCTTTTGACTCGCGTCAAGGACTGGTGTGTGCGAATAAATGGCGCTCTTACCTTTAATTATATCACTGTTTAACCATTTTGGGGCGGCGGGGGTTTTCTAAGTATTAAGTAGCCTGTACATTTGCATACAGTGTCCTTGTCCGCCGTTTTTCCGGCTCGTGCAGGAGGAGTCTCAGCGGGAGAGATTAGGGTGCTGAGAATCGACCCAATTGCGCTGGAGGAAACCCTTGCGCGCCAAAGCGCACGCAAGATGAGCAATTTCCCCTTGGCGAGGGAGCGAGTGAATGACGATCAAACGGGTAATGTGTATGTGTGTGTGCGTGCGTGCGTGCGTGGCCAATGCCTCTGCCAAGTGCACACTATAAATAGCAGCGCCGGTGTTGTGGTTGTCCCACATTGTGTTCAAAGTTGGCTGGCCTTGTGGGGCGCGTGTGAGGCAGCCCCGTACCAGAGAGATTGGACTGAACCGAGAGGACAGATGCCACTAACACAGAATGACCCAGCCCTCCATGCAAGTCAATGGGAAGGTCCACGGTGTTCACCATACCATTTCCCACTCCCTCTCTCTCTGGGGGTGTTAATACCCATTAACAACCGCAATGAGCAGTTAACTGTTTTGGGGGTAAATGTACTTTGTTTCAGGCCATGTAATGTAGATTTAGCTGTCATTCGTTACCACCCCGGTATGTTTGACCGTACCTCGTCGCAGGCGGTGCAGCGGGGCTTCAGCCTCTCGGCGTGGTGCCGGCCGCAGTAGATCTTGCCCTCCTGGTAGAAGTAGATGAGGTCCACCAGGAGCTCGTCGCAGCTGCTGCACATGAAGCAGCCCGGGTGCCAGCAGACGCCGTGGCCCGCCCGCGACGAGAACACCGCAATGTCCCCGCCGTTTATCTGGCCTCCGCACTGAGGAGGGGGGGTTGGGGTTCAGGGGGGGACAGAAATACACGTGACGGCACATTTAACACAAAACAAAACGGTTTTGGATTTGGATTCTCAGTTTATAATGCGTCTGCAGTACTGAAAATGACCAGTCAAATTATCAGTTAGGCGTTTAACGATTCTACATTCATTTACGTCCTGAGCTCATAATTCCTATTTTACTGTAGGACTCAGAGCGACACAGAAAAATGTGTTTTCGTGTTCACTCCTCTTCCGACTCTGCCTGTCTGCTTTGTTCCCCCCCCCCCCTTCACTGCTAAGGCACACACACACACGCGCACACACACACACGCACACACAGCTTTCGCCTGTCCAAAAGAAAGGCCAGCATTCACACACACCTGTGTGTGTGAACAAGAAAGGGGAAGAGCAGTGGGCTTTAAATAGAGATATACTGTTCTGGCCTATTGCCACTCACATTTCTGTGTGTGTGTGTGTGTGTGTGTGCGTGTGTGAGAGGGGTAAGGCTCGTGGTTAGAGAAGGGGTAGAAGATACTACTGTGTCTGTCATCTATATATGTGCAAACGTGAAAGGTTATGGTGGTAAATATGAAAGATGAAAGGTGTGTGTGTGTCAGGGGGGAGGTAGGGCAGAGGACATTTAAGAACACCCCCCCCCCCCCTTCCCCTTCCCACTATAGTGTTGTATGTATGAAAGCATGTGTGCTCTCAGACATTAGAAGGCGGCCTGCTGCCCAGATGAAAAGCTGTAAAACAGGTACACACACACACACACACATACACGACAGAGTAACTGACTCAGCCTCGGGCGTACTGGACACGGTGATAAATAGTTAGAGGGTGCTAAACCGACTCCATGTGTTGTCAAAGGAACAATCTATTGGCCCCCTTGGTCCTGTCAGTCTAGTGCAGGAAAACATTTGAGGCCAAACACTCAATGATGGAACACTGGGTTCTGCTGTGATGTGTTTACGAGAAGAAGTAGGGGCTTTTTTATATATATTATTATTATTATGTCACGTAGACAAGACCCTGATCAGCTGCACAACATCAGTGACAGGCTTAGTGAAAGACGTTTATCTGAGTCTGAGGAGTTATTATTCATTATTAAGTAACCTGACAACACACCGCAGAGAGAAATCCTAAGACCCTGTCAAGAGCAAGAACATAACACACACCAAGGGTGACAGACTGACATGGTGTCTATTTGCAATTGTAGCTGCCAAAGACCAACGGCTTATCTTTAACCTTTACATGTCAGGAGACAGCACCCCCCCCCCCCCCCCCCATACATCTTAACAAAGGGGTAGAAATGCCAGCAGTGACTCCACACGCCCGTCACATAACACGGTGCCGTCACTCCACAGACGGCTTTCGATGTCAAGCTCAGTTTACCATGGTCACGGCACCCGAAGACAGAAATGGCGGTTTGAAACTAAATCGGCATGTGCCGCTCGCCAAAGCAAAGCAAATTATAAATGTACTTGTTACAAGTGTATTTCCATGGTTACCTGTTCGCAGATGGCCCCCGTCATGGTAACGGGGAACGGCCGGACGTTGCCGCGCCCCAGATTCTCCCGCTTCCGCTGGTTGCTGAACAGCTTGAGCTCCCGCTTCTCCTCGTCATCCAGGCTGCTGCAGTAGCGCACCTGGAGTAAACAGCCACAATGTTTGGGTCTGAATCACATTGGAGGTTTAGCTACGTTCAAAAGGCAAGACACACACACACACACACACGCATACACACACACACACACACACACACACACAATCCACCTCTTCATAAATAATACAGTCTGCCGCAGCAGCGCACCTGGATTAAACAGACGCAATATTCATATGTGAATTAAGTTGTATTTTTAGCTATATTAAGCAACATTTCTCTCTCTCTGATTAAAACAGCTGCGATTTTTATATCTGAATAAAGTTGTAATTCTCTCTCTCTCTCTCTCAGCCACAATATCTATTAACTATATTAATATAACACACACACAACAAACAAATGCGCGCACACACACACACACACAACAAACAAACGCACACACACAAAACGGCTCCGGCTGCCTATAAATAAAGCCGATCCCATCATCGCTGTCCCTCCACTCCCCTCTTATCTGAGCCTGCCCCCTTGAGGGTGGTCAGCGTCTCTCACCTCGTTGTCGTGGGGAGGTAGCTGGTGGAGCAGTTGCTTGATGCGGTACTTCTCCCCGGGGCTGTTCACATAGGGCACCTTGTCCTCCGGCAGGGAGCTGTAGTACTGGTGAACCTGTGACGTGAGGCGGGGGGGGGGCACAGGGACCGCACGGTTACTCACAGAGCCCACACTGCAACAGCGTACTAGAGGAGAGGTGGGACAAACTCGCTCTCTGATGATAGCGGGCCGCGTGCAGCCAGGCATGCAGGCACCACACACACACACACACACACTTACGTTCATGGATTTACGGCCCACCGATAGAGGCTTAATGGAGTCTGGCCTCTCACTCCCAAGCAGATTGACAGGTGAATCCATCATTGACCGCGCACGCACGCACGCACACACACACACACGTGTACGTAATTACCTACGTCAAAGTAGCAGATATTGGCGTGCGCGACGGGAGGATTAACGCCAACCCGGCCATTCTAAATGGCCGAGACGTTCTTTGGCCTCCGGACTCCGACAGTGACTGTCATCCGGTCTTTATTTATGACCGTCCTTCTATTACACTGTAACGGGGGGGCCTGGGTTTAATAGCAGACCTGTGGTGCTCTGAGCCGCGAGGGCCACTGCACTTAAAAGGACTGAGGACAAAGGTCAGATAAAGGGACAAGGAGAATAGTACAAGCAAGCAATAATACCTGTGTGCGTGTGCGTGTGTGTGTGTGTGTGTGTGTGTGTGTGTGCGTGTGTGTGAGAGAGAGAGAGTCAGGGAGAGCGCGAGAGAACAAGGTAAATGTTTAGTGAGGTAAGAACACAGTGTGTAGTTGTGTGTGTGTGTGTGTGTGTGTGTGTGAGTGTGGGAGGGATCAATACTTGCTGAGTAGGAGGCCAGGGCCGAGCCAATCTTAATGCTCTATCGTTCTAATGAATGGATGGACTGAGTGGAGTACACCAGCACCGTCCTTGGCAATGATACACAGAGTTTGTCTCACACACACACACACACACACACACACACACAGACACGCGCGCACACACACACACGCACATCTCAAAAACAGTCCTGGGTTGTGTGTGTGTGTGTGTTGCGTATGGAAGGCAGCAGTGTAGAGAGAGAGGAAAAAAACCAAACAACCCAAGGTAGCATTATACTGCAGCTGTGCATTTGTTGTTCGGGGGAATTTATAGCGAGCGGTGGAACTTCAATCTGTACGCTTTGCTTATGTTGGCATTGCCTGGGTGGTTTGGGGTGAAAGAGCCCTGTCCAGCGGCATTGGCTCTTGGTGGTGGTGTGTGTGTGTGTGTGTGTGTGTGTGTGGGGGCTACGAAAGCCTGCCTGCGGTCAAGCATCGATAAATCACAGAGCTCCAATAAGCGCACCAAGAAAAACACACACGCCCATGCTCCCAGACATGCACACACACACACACACACACACAAAATGATATATCACAAGACACGCAAAAACAATGGGGTTACGCTGTCGAGGTGAAAGGCAAACTGCCTTGAGGAAAAGATCTTAAGTCAGATAGACACATACACGCTCGCACACACGTACCAAGGGCCATGACGAGCAGCTCGTGATAATAACTGTAATCAAAATCAGACCAAACTAAAAGACGAGGAGAGGAATTCTGAATACAGGGAAAGGCATGTTTTTAAAAGGCAACAGCAAATGGAGATAGAACTGAGTGATGAGGCCAATGGCTTCAACACAGCTGGTTTGTGTTGCTCCGCATGAGCGGGCATATAGAGGGGAGGAAGGCTCACTATGGACCCTTATCTGATGCTCTCAACAAGACTGTTAAGTCAGTGGGACGTACGGCAACAGAGGTGGTGCGGAAACACAAATTGCAGATGAGCTCGCCTGTGTGCATCTGTTGTGTACACTCACCTAAAGGATTATTAGGAACACCTGTTCAATTTCTCATTAATGCAATTATCTAATCAACAATCACAT
>JAODUE010037039.1:0-20244 GCA_027564755.1 Amblyopsis hoosieri
TTCCATGCGGTATGTGGGCCGGATGAACGTGTCTGGTGTGGGCCAGATCAGGGCCAGATAAATGTTGCTATCTGGGTAGCCAAGGAATTAGCACATGGAATCCAGAAACGCTGACTCAGTCAGGAAAGCATGTGGTTCCTGACGGACTGGCCAAGTTGTTCGTGGATATGACGTCAAAGAAGATGAGAGTCTTTGGGTATAATCGTCGGATGGTTCATGTCGACGGGTATTGCGGATTTCCTTAATCATCCACCTACTCTCAGAACTCCGTGTTCCACCACAGGGTCGATTTTCCTAATTGAGCTTCCTTTTGTGCAATTCTTGCCTTCCGTTAATTTATTGATTTCTTTGTCAAAGTGTTGCCTCTGTACATAACAGTTTATCTCCCTCTCTGCTTCCTCCAAGTCAAGTCAAGTATATTAATATAGTGCTTAATCACATTACAGTCTCAATGGGCTTTACAGCCTACGTTTCACATGGAAACAAACAACACCGCCTTTACCTAGCAAGCAGCATTAAGTCAAACCAACTGATTTCACAAGCTTTTACCGTACCATTCACCACATATTTTGTCTTAATTAATTTAAAATAGGCTAGGTTTATTTAGAGACTCTTAATAAATATATATTTTGGTTCATCTACGTGGTTTGTTTACTGTTCTGTTCTCATGGTTACCTCAAAACGAGACGCATTGCTTCCGCGACTCTGGGCAGTAGATTTGCCTTTCACACGAGAGGTGGTCGGTGCGGGATGGAGAGCGGGATGTTGGTGCCCGTGTGAAAAGCCTTGAGAGTTCTTTACAGTCTAAGCACCCATGCCACTGCTCTTTTAGGATTATTCTAGTTGGAGGTTTTCAATGAACATCGTCATTGGTTTTCTTTCTTCTATACTGATGCTGTTGACTTCTTTTTCTTTTCGAACCTCAAGATCAGCTGCTGAAAGTAGATATAGCTCAACTTGGGTTTTTGGCCAGTCTGACACGGCCTAAGCTGACATATGTCCATTGAGATGGATTGGACAGGTCCCTGATCAGAGATATTCTGTTTGCAACAAATGTCTGAAAACGTTTCAGTGTATTTCAGCACTGACTGACTATCTGACCAGAACACTGTATCTTTAAGTTCTATGTGAAGTTCAGCCTTCAGCATCCTGTCAACTCGTACAGCTAATGTTGCTGCAGTGACTTATAGTCTGGATATGGTAATATCTTTCAATGGTGTAACTCTTGCTTATCCTATGACAAGTGTGGTGTATACTTCAGTGTTTTGGTTTGTGAGTCTTAGGTAGCTAGCTGTGCCACAGCCAAGTTCGCTGGCATCACTGAAGTGGTGGAGTTGTGCTGTTTGGATCCTACCAAAGTTCTTGGGCTTCATCCTACGAGCAACATAGAAAGTAGACAGCTTGTTAAAATTTGCTATGCCATTTTTGCCATGGTTTGGCTAAATGCTTTGGAATGGGTTCATCCCATCCATATCTCAACCGACAACACCAGCTCTTGCAAAATCATCTTCGTTTTCAACACTAAGGGTGATAGAAAGCCAAGCGAATCATACACTGAACAGACCGTTGATAAGAGGCCTCTTCGAGTGAATGGCTGGCCTTGGGTGTGTCTTCTTTTGGGATCAAAGCTAGCACTGCTCGGCTGTTGCTGATCCATTTCGTCAATCTAAAAACTCCTTTTGCGCATGAGTCAGTGAGATCCTTTGTCAGCTTTATCACATGATCTTCAGTGGCAACAGATTTCAAACAATCATCAACATAAAAGTTGTGCCTGGCTGTTGATTCATGGTCATGAGACAGAATTGTAATTTGCAGTTCTCAGGAGCACAAAGTTGGCACAGCTAGGAGATGAAACTGCTCCAAATACTGTAGATGGACCGTCATACAATATTCCTCCAGTGTGGAGTCCGTGTCACCCTCTAGCCACCACAGAAAACGTAAATAGTCAACATGCTTAGGTTGTACTTGTACTCCACACTGGAGGAATACCGTTTGACGGTCCAGCTACATACGGTAGTAGGTTACTGTTTGTTTCTACTGATGGAATCAACCATGGTGCTGTGAAATGGCCAAAAGTTGAAAGAAAAATAAATTACCCCGATTTCTAATGATTGACTTGGCATTTTACACCTGTGTGTGTAAATATAACTAAATAAAGTAAAAAAAAAAAAAAAAAACAGCTGATGTTGTTTATAACATGACATGATATTGTATTCTACACTTAAAGCTGTAACATTGTGCCAACTTTCACATTTGTATTCAAAGGTTTAGAAGAGTTATGACATAAATTTGTCCCCGGACCCCTTAAGGTAACATGTGTTAGCATTTGTAAAGACAATTAGAGGGTTAAGCAAAGCATTGTCCACAACCCATCTTAATAAGTGTTCCACGGGGGAAAAGGATTTGAAACTTGACTCTTCACAAAAAGCCAGTAACATAAAACGTTAATTTCCCGCATTTAAGGTGCCCTTTCTTCCTTGTTCCAGTAACATACGTTTTCCCACCTTCCATTGTCTGCAGTCTGGTTTTTCCCTGCTTTAATTAGGTGGTTTAAGCACCTACACCTCTCAGAGGAATGAAGCATTCTGGGATATGTAGCGCTGGCCCCAGTGACCATGTTGTGCTGTGGCAGCTGATCTTGTACATATATCCATTTCAATGACGTATATCTATATGTGATGTGATGTGCTCACTGTCTATGTCAATGTCGAATGAACATGTGGAAAAAACATTTGTCCATGACATTGAACTTTACTTTGGTTGTAACAGAAGTGCTTTGCCAATGGCAATAGATCACCTGACAAAACATTCCTCTCCACCCCGGTTCAACACGGGACTTTGGTGGAGGCATACGCTGTTAACTATTTAACTAGGTGTGTCCATGGTGCGTGCAAGAACACAACCCTGCTAAAAAATCCATCATGAATTCCATGCTGGTCCAGGCTGGTTCATACTGGTTAGTGTTGGGGTAGTGCTGGTCTAGTGCTGGTCTAGCTGGTGGACCAGCATAGTCGTGCTGTTCTCAAGCAACATGGAGCTGGTTTAGCTGGTGGACCAGTATGATCTTGCTGGGTTGAGTGTGACTAGGCCCTGTTGTCTGTATGCAAGAAGCTTTGTAGGGACAAGCATTATTTCTACTTGTGTATGTCTACATTTAACACATTACGATTAACACATTATCGCACCAGCAAACCAGCATTCCATGCTGGTTCCAGCATGCAAAACATCTCTAGCCTAGCAGGACAATGTTGTGTCCATGGTGCGTGCATGGACACAACATTGTCCCGCTAGGTTAGAGATTAGACATGAGGACAAAACACATCACTCTTTAATCCCCGGGACTGATTGGATGGGTTAAATCGGTGCTTGGAAGTAATTAAACAGGTGGAAGTAATGCATTTGTTTGTACCAAAGAGCCGTTGGTAAATTACTTTTCAGGCGGCTCATTTGAACCCACTGGCGGGCCATATGTAGCCTGGTGTAACTAGGCCATATTCACTTTGTGAATAAGGTCTGGCCACGCTCCATTGGGAAGTGTTCAGTGTTGCCAATTTAGCGACTTTGTCGCTAGATTTAGCGACTTTTCAGACCCTCTTAGCGACTTTATTTCTAAAAAGCGACTAGCGACAAATTTAGCGATTTATTCAGACCAGGGAAAAGGCGAGAAATATTGAATTCTGTAATGTATTCTCATATGCTGTTTAAAGTAATCACAGTCCAGCAGCGACGGATTCTCTCCCTCTCCTCTTGTGCCGTGTTCAGACAGTCAGTAACTTGTGCTTGTGTGTGTGGTGGGGCCGGAAGGAGGATTCAAATGAATACGATGCGATGACACTATCAATATGCAAATGAGCGTATGATGTCATCTGGCGACTTCTAGCGACTTTTGGAGCTGTTGCTAGCTACTTTAATTGGAAATTAATCTGTGTCCACCAAATGCGTTTTTAGCACTGAGAGCGCCTATTTTCAATACAAACCCTATGTAGTTCAGCCCTGTAAGCGCTGAACGCCCTCGGCACAAAAATGCAGCGGGCGCTCAGCGTTTTTTTAGCGCTGCATTCTCAACGCTTTCAGTTGAAAACAAATTTTGGAACAGCGCTGGAGTTGTCAATGTCGTTTTTTTGTAGCCTAGCAACAAGCGCTGGAGAGAAGCGCTCTGAAAATTAGGTTGTGGGCGCTCTCTGCGATAAAAACTTGTTTGGTGGACACAGGCCCTTACTTCTCTCTCCTCTTTATCTTAGAAACATGTGTCGGGAAGAGGGCTGGGAGACATTTTGTCCCACGTAGATGGAGGGAGTAGACTGCCCAATCATCTACTGTACATCAGCCAGAAACTCATAGACCGGGAGGCCAGGCAGAGCACAGCTTAAGGCCCTTTGGTGGGCAGTCAGAGCCTTAACGCTGGAATGTTCCAAACGTTCAAGGAACTTATTCACTTAAGGGCACGTTTCCTCAAAAACGCTCAAAACGTTCTTGAACTACTTTAAAAGATGTTTGCTGCATATAATGGGCGTGGCGAGTGTTACTTAGTGACGTTCAGGAAGTGTAGTCACATATTTGCCTGGGTGTTTAATAACCAAATGTAGCTGTTATTACATCTTTCCATCTTAAATGTATGCCGTGTTCTGATATGAAATTCAAAATCGGAATATGATGACACAGCAATTATGGACATATCGTTCAATTGGAACAATATCCTACGCTATGACAGAAGAACTTAGAGCCACGCTGGTTCTGCCATCATCTTGTACATCTGCACTGCTGAAACACAACAATCTAAAGCAGTAAAACACAAATGACCGCTTTGTTGTTGTTGCCACGTGAGCGTTGTGCAACCCACAGCCTATATGGACGGCCCAGCTCCTCCCTGTTTTGTAACCTGCTGTTCAGTCCAGTGCCTTCCTGGCATTATTCTCAGATGGTGTAAGAACTCAGATGTGAAATAACAGAGGCGTTGGGTGTTTTGGGCTCTTTTTTTGTGGCCTTGTTTGTGTTTCCTTTTGTGCACATAAAAGCTTTCTTACATTGTACTCACATTCCCTGGAAGTAACCCAATACACTACCACTCTCTTTGAAACCTTTATATTACTTCAAGTTTCAAGTTCAAGATTTTTGCTATCCATTCACATACATAGTGTACATATGAACAAAGTACCATTTCTCACGGTCCAGGATGCGAAAACACACAAGGTCACAGCACAAAGTACAGCATACATCACAAGACACAAGTAACTAGAGTAGACAAGAGCTGTAAAAATCAATGGTGTAACTGGAGCATTAATAGTGCTTAGTGTAAGCCCTCATGTAAAAGTAGGCCTACACAAGTATAGAAATGAACTGAAATGTGTGTAAATAACATATTTATTTATATACATGGAAGATTTACCCAAAATTAATTTGGGAAAAGCGCTAAGCATGCAATACACATTTATATTTATTCTACACAAAGTTGCTCTTTATTTGAAAACAAGCCATAATTTATCATGTATGTGCATCAGCCATTATGTTTCTTCAAATTGGTCATATATTTGTGGATGCCACAGGATTAGAAATGCCCATTCTGTTTCCAATATAGGACTTTTATTTCTAGTCTAGTGTAGTGTAGTTCTTTTATTTTCTTCAAATTATTGAAGAGAGAGGCCTACCGTATAGTCTTACATCAAGATTAAGCTTGGAACCTGCAGTTTTAAAATGGCAGGCACCGTGTTGAGAGCTGACTGTTCCCGGCTGTCACTCAGTGAAACTCTGGCATCGAGGATCAGCCGTCACTTGCAGGAGATAGCGACCTTTGTAAAGTTCCCACCCATCTATCAAACCACCTGTGTAGCCCCCCACATCCCCCACCAATCCGTCGCTCCTTTCCTCCACCTGTCTTGCAGATGCCCGCGGCTCACCGACCCTAAGATTTTGGGCCTTTACTGGTGATCAGTTCAGTGACTCCTCTAAAACGGCCCTTTAATCGATTCCTCACCATGGAGGAAAAGAAATCGGAGTTCCCACCAAGTTGCCAGCGAACAGTAGACAAGTGTTAAACGTTATTTTTCTTATTGTCAAATAAATACTTTATGTGTGTGTGTGCTTCTGGTATTTAAAAGGTTGTGGACGAGAGAGAGAGTGACCATCTGAGCGTGCTGCCTTTGTAGCCAATAGGCTACAAAGGTGATTTAAGCCTTTGTAACATCAAGACACAAGACACATTTCCAGCACCCTGAAGAGGACAAGGCCATATTCTCAAAGGTGATGAAGTGTTCTATACTTTTTGCCACTAGATGTCACACTAAGTGCACCAGCTTCACAGTCAAACAAATTCTCTGTGTGCCACACATGCACTATTTTATGCTAACAAGCTCAGCGTCAGCTCAGATAGCCTATGTAAACAAAGAAAAGACTTTGACTGTGAAGCTGGTGCACTTAGTGTGACATCTAGTGGCAAAAAGTATAGAAAGCGCGAGTTTCAGTTTTGACGAACACAGACATGAGTACACTTACCCTAAAATTTGAATTGTTGATAAAAACATGTTGAATTGTTTATCTATTATATCAAAAACATTTTACAAAAAAATTACTGAGATCAACAATTCAAAATATTTATATCAATAATTCGAATACTTGAGATCAATAATTTGAATAGTTGATATCAACAATTCAAATTGTTGATCAGCCTGGCTGTGTGCATGTGTGTGTGCTTCTTGCTATGATCACTGTCTAAGGCATGCTTGTTTACTCTGTGGTACTGGATCACACAACAAATACTGTATGTCCTAGTTTCCGTATATTAAATACCGAAAAGGTAGAGGTAGCTCACCTAGATACTCTGGACAAAATAGAGCAGTCTTCATTTCACAATTTTTTTCTTTATATATGTTTCTTTCTATTGGATATGATAGAGACAGGAAAACAGACATATATGGCTCATATGTGCAGGGAGTTGCATGTTATGGTTAGGTTTCGTGGTAACTTAGGATAGGTTGTATGATATAGATGATCCTAATGTTACTGATCTGTGGGGCAGCTCTAAACTAGGCTACATTCAGTCAACACTGTTTAGGGCTGCTGAGTGTCATCCATGCATACACCTTCATGTGCTACTGTGCAACTGTACAGTAGTTTACACCCAAACAAACAAGCAAGCACACCTTGATTGCATTTCCAAACATACAAAGATCTAACTTTAACTCCACGCCACAAAAAGAGTATCTAAATGTGAAATCATTATAATGTCAATAGCCTATATACAGTACTTGACATCTGTATGAACTGTGAAATGAACATCTCCATTAAACAAATTTACATATTTGCTTATTACGAAAATTCAATTTTTTTAAATTGTACAGATTTTCCCACATATTACAGTGTTAACAATTCCTGTATGTACATTATAATAGTAGTAACTTATTTGAACTTTTGCCTGTCTCTTTAAACATCATAAAGTAGCTTATCTTTTGTAACAGAGCTCTCAATACAAGGAATATCACTTTGCAAGAGCTACAGAGTTTTAGATATACTTTAAAGCCATAATAGGTTATATGGACGTATGTTTAAAGAGACCACAAGGATCACACACTGGTAGGGGCTTCTCACCGATTGTGGTGGGCCGGCGTCCGGTCAAAAATGCCGGGGCAACATTTTTGTCCCAGTCCAGCCCTGTACTGCACTGCCTGAGGGCAGAACTGTTGTAATTGGATCAAACATAACAACAATAATTTGGTAGCCATATATTATTGGAAGTTACTTTGAATATCTGCTGAACTGTTATATAATACATCTAGGGTTTTACTGAATATACAATAATAAAATGTTGTTAAAATATTCCCCTGGGTTTCTTTCTGTCACTCAAGTGATAATATTCAGTATAAAAGTCTAAAGCAATGCAAAACAATCTGAAACACATGGAGCTAACAAACAATAATGATCAAAAATAATGTTTATTGACAGTCTAATGTTGGTGCATATGTTGTCATTGGAATTGTATGGATAAATGTTTATCCCCAGTTTTCCCCAGCCAGTTATATTAAGTATTGGTTGAAAGAATGTATTAAATAATTAAAGAAGAATGGTTAGTATGATAGGACAACATAATAGTAGAAAGTGTTCTGAAAGAGACAAACACAAAGAATGACCAGGTAAATCAGATGACAATGTAAAAATGTAGACTGCCAGCCACTATTGATAATCCCATTATAATCATATATATAATTTGACCAATGGGCTTTGGAAAGCATTATTTCAGATCTGCAGAATAATATTTATTATTATTAATTCAGATCTGCAGAATATAACCTGCACTAGTAGTAGTCAGTATTCAGCTTTACACATCTTTGCACATCTGGTCTGGGAATTCTCCATTAAAATCTGACAGACTGAATAAAGAACTACAACCCAACCCTTGTCCTGTAGTTCAGCATCCCTTGCCCATTTATGACATTTTGATCCTAAATAGATTTTTGTCTGGTCGAATAGAGCCCCCTCTGTCCAAATGTAAAGGGAAATGTTTTTCCATAATTCCATAGTGTATAATTGGCAGGGCAGCACATAATTATATTAGGCTATGAATTCCTCAATGTTTAATTACATCAAACATCAAATATTGAACAGGCAATGTAGATCTTGTAGATACTTACATTTCCTACAGGTGTAGGCCACCTCTAGGTACTTGTATGTTCCAACACATGGGTCTCCAAATACTTGGTTGGATGCAGCGACAATGCAGCTTTTTTCCCGATTACAGCTGTGAATACAGGGTAGAATGTCTGAATGTGTTGTGTTGTGAGTTGGAGTAAAATATGCAGCATTAATTCATGATATATTATGTAAGTGACAGTATTACAGAATAACAATATCTTAATTTCCTGCTCTAATACAGTTCCACCATCTTTCCACATCATCAAGTTAAAGTTTGATGTGAAACGCACCTTACGGCCACTGAGGCAGTGACTGAGTTTGAGCAGTAGATATATATGCTCCAAAGAGCATTGGAAACATGACAAGTGGGCCAAAGCACCAGCTAATGGTTGATTACCAAAGACCCTAAGACTAGGCAGACCAACCTGAGCACAGCCTGTATTGACTACAAGAAAGCCTACGACTCAATATCTTATCACGGTTACGAGAACGCTTGGCACTATACAAGGCTAACAAATCACTCATAGCATCCATCAGGAACTCAGTACAGCTGTGGAGAACAACACTGGAAGCCCACTTCAAAGCCAAAGTCACCATCAAGCGCGGCATATACCAAGGTGACGCATTGTCCCCACTGAACCCCCTTGGGCGGGTCATCAGAACAAGCTTTCTGTTCCATTCTACACACAGGGTCATACATATACAGTACTGTATAGTGTATATACTGTATAAAGAATTATGCCTTATGTCCTTTCTACATATCTAGTGTCTTTCCACATCAACAATCTTTATCTTTAAATTAAGGTTAACCGTGAGAATTATGTGAAACGCACCTTTGGGCCACTGAGGCAGTGACGGGGTTTGAGCAGTAGATATTCTGGACTTGAGAGGGGGGGGCGTTGGTAAATGCATGTTGTCTGATCACGACGGCCATAATCAGCACCAATTATGGATATTACAAGACCCTGGTCTAAAAGGAGGAAGTGTTGGGATTAAAATGTTAGGAAGAATGTCAGAGTATGGTACAAACTATTTCTACTACTGAGCTTTTCTAATTGAAAATGTAAAGATTGTGATACCGTGCAGGAGGTGTATGGTGGTTTGGGTTTGAGCTAACTTGTTGACCATAGGTTTACTTTTGTTTGTAAACTAAATGCCATTTAGTATTACACAGTAACAACTGTGGGTTGTATTGGATATTCAATAACCATTCAAGCAAAGTTCCAAACAAAATACTGTATTATTATGTCTGATGCATCATGGGTATTCCTAAAAAAAAGAACTTACCACAGGTTAGCTCACCCAAAGAGTTTTCACATACTTCAATGTGATCTGGAAAAGCAACATGGATCAGAAACATACAATATAGTGTACAGTGTATAATCATAAATATCAACATTGTCACTCCACTAATCCATACATCAGAGTCAGACTAGCGTTCACTAATTATTTCCTGGAGATGATCAACTCAGCCAGTTCTTTGTTTCATTTGGTCCTGGATATTTTTTGGTGATATGTACAATGTCATTAGTACATGTACATTAGAAATCTTCAAAGAAGAACATTAACACTCCAAACATTGTCATCTCTTGGCCTCTGTTAATGGCTCAAATGATACATGGCAAGGGATATGATCAAAGTCAGATTATACACTTGTGTGATTTTTTCTTATTGTTTCCCATATTAGGCATTACACTACCTAACTAAAAGTAAAAACATTACATTGGCTTTACTATTTGAATATATACTTACTTGCTGGAACGCAGGTATAGGTGGTGTCCATGTACTTGAAGATGCCAAAACAAGGGTCAGAAGTCCGGAAAAAACTTGAATTGACCTCACAAACCTTCTTGCCATTACACCTGGAGGGAGGACAAGAAGGTAACTAACACCAGCTCATCACATAAAAATGATCTATGCATGTCTTTATCAGATCACTGATATGTGACGACACTGAGATACACCAATATCTGAGTAGAGTAATGAGAATATGCGTTTACAGATGTTTATGTTTTCAAGGTGGTGACCTGTTTGCGAGGGCGTTCAGGGTGCCAGTTTGAGAACATGCGGTGTTAGTGAGCTGCTGTGGAGGTCGACCCTGACTGCAGGTCTTCTTGTTGGTACGTCCGTAAAGGGCTTTTGTTACCTTGATCACCCCGTTGTCTGTTAGACACAGGACAAATACAGTAGCATAAATATAACAGTATACACATAATTCGTAGTTTGGTCATTTGTAATAGTTTGGTTTGTTGCTATGGAAAATCACGCTCCACTTCATGTAATATTATCAGTCGCTTGTACAGAATATGCCATTTCCTTATGACTACATTATTTTAGACGATATGTGGCCTAGATCTTCACCCTGTCCTTTTTTTAAACTATAAACAGTTTCATAATAATTAGAGGGGAAAACAAGCCCCTGCGAAGCCCCATTCTGTGGAAATTATGTCTAGTTAAAATGAGTGTAAACTATTTTAATTAAGCATAAAAAAAAAAGAGATTTCTTTCTAGTGAATCTCTTAGTCACCAACATTGATGATGGGACACTGTGCCGATAGAAAATAGTAGTCTATTTATAGAAAAAAAAACTTGTTAATGTTATTTCGCTGCCCAAACATCATGGAAATCCCAGAGTTTCTGAGGTAATTAGGTTGTAGTCTTGGTTATTGTTCAATGCATATAAAAACATTTCTTGCCAGCGAATCTCAATTATACCAATATTGTCAAAGGCAAATAGTCTATTCATGTAGTCTAGGAAGTTATTACAAAATAACCATTGCTGCTAACAAAGTACTGTGGGATACGCTGGTTTGACGTGTTTGATATTGAAGTATATATAAGGCTTAACACGGTAAAAAACAACTTTGCATAGCTGTCAAGTGAAACATTCAGACAAAATTGATAGTAAATACAGTGTGCAAAGACAAATGGCGCAAACAATATGCAAAATTATGTACATAGCTAAAAACATTCACTACAGTATTTCAACATGCCAGATGGTTATTTTAGCATATGTCAAGCAGGAGCTTTTAAGCATTTTGATGATGGGGCTGCAAGCAATTGAACGTGATATTTTGTGGTCACTGAACGCCACGGTACTTCTGTAGCTTCAGCCTTACGTATGTCATCATTGGTAACAGTCTGCAGTATGTTTGTTTTGGTGAATGAGGCAGATTGAGTACAGAATACTAATAAACCTCATACCACAACTTAGGTGTTGGACACTGTCTCCATCGTCACAGGTGATGACTCTTTCTGTGGAAAGAACATGAATTATGAACAGAAACATAACCCGCAGACATTGGCACAAGGCTCTATATTTACTGTACCTGCATTTGCGAGTGTACAACAGACTGCTGCTAGCACTGGAAAATAATCCACATCAGATTTGATTTTAAGCAGGAGGCAGAAATTAAATGTAAATTAAGAATACACATTTTAGCAACAGTCTTACTATGCAGCTTTGAATAAATTCGCAATCACAATAGTCTTAAGGTCAAGTAAACTCACACAGTGCTGCAGTTAGTCTGATGAAGAGCATTTTTTCAGAGAAGCACACAGAAGCTGAATAGCAGTTACTTCACCAACTGCCTTTCATACGTCAGTTGTCCCGCCCTAACAGCTGAAACAAGTGACTTGGGGTGATATGCATATGTGCAAACATGCATTACATATTCACCTTTACCGACACTTATTCTGCCTGGTCTTTTCCCTGCATTGTATTTTTTTATGATTTATTTACCCCCCTCTCCGATAAGAGAGGTGCTGCATACGGCATTGTGGCAAACCAGAACAGCTTTGAGATCCCTGCCCGAGCTTTTGAGAAAATATCATCCCCTCATAGCCGTTACAGAATCACCCTGCGCAGCGGTCTCCCATCCCATCACCATCACTTAGAAGAAGAACTGTGTAGCCTTCTTTAGGCTTTTGTAGATTCTGGAGCCCCCCCAAAAGAACAACATGGAGCCTCTTTGCCTTTATTTACTTAAGTGACCTGAAGTTAGCGGGCTACAGTGATTTCCGAATACCCTACACTCAATTTATTCCCCAGCGTTTCCTGTGGTTTTGGGTTTCACTTGGCTATACCATCACAAACCACACGTTAGTTGGGCCTCAGGAATGTCTTCTCACATCCTACCCTTTTCCCCCCTCAGCAGTCACATTCCCACATGTTGTATTTAATTTGGATTGCGACATACAGTAATGCAATTGTTAGTACTATGGGGCAACAGTGGCTCCTCACCAAGTGTCGAGGTGTCCTTGAGCAAGACATCTAACCCTAACTGCTCCAGGTGGTTGATCGCACCTTGCGCGGCAGCAATCGGCATCGGTGTGTGAATGGGTGAATGCGAGGCAATACTTTACATTGCTTGATTGACAGGAAGGTAAGAAAAGCGCTATATAAATGCATTGCATTCACTATTTTACCAAACAATAACTTCAGGAATATATTGTTTGTCAGGCAGCTCATTTGAACCCATTGGCAGGTTGTATGGGACATAAAGCAACACTCAAGTGAATAACGGTTCTTTTTGCCGGAGATCTGGACTAATGTATGCAGATGATGTGCGTCTTGCCCAGACTGTTAGCTGTTTGCCCATCCAGCAGTACCAAGGGCGACTTTGCATCCAGAACAGTGATTTGCTGATAATGATGCTGATGGCCCTACAGATTGCCTATATGTCACAGAGAGTCTGGAAAGCAATAGAGGCAGCTCACTGTGAACCAGAAGCAGTCCGTATAGCTTACCTACTGTATATCTTCTTCGCTGATCCGTTGTATAGAAACCCAATTATTTGTTGCAAGCCGTTTTCATTCATAAATAGGAAAATATATAATGACTCCTGTTATTGCCTAATTAACTTATCCTACAATATAAGATTTAGGCTAATCTGTTGCATCTTTGTGTTTTGTTCACAATTTCTATGACAACTAGCATGTTATTCCCTTAGCTCCTGGTTTAACATTGTAGCAGAAACAACTTTCTTTTCTTATTATCATGATCCAGGGATCCATTTTGTCTTATGGATGTGGAGAGATTCGACTGCCCGATCATGTACATTAACCAGAAATTAAAAGAGTGTAAACCTGTATGTAAAAGTCTGATAGTCCAATGAAATAGTATGCAAAATAATCTTTAACAAATTAAGCCAACAAATGATAATGATCTAAAGTAACTTTTATTGACAATTATGCTGATTTTACATTCTGTTGTCCTCCTGAGAATTACATGGATACATTTTTCTCCAAATTTCCCTCAGACAGTTCTAATATTGATTAAAACATCGTATTAAATTGTTAAAGAAGAATGGTTGGCATGATTAGAGAACATATTTTAACAATAATATATGAAGTTCTGTCCAAATGTCAAGGATCTGAAAGAAAAACAAACATGAAGTATTTACATTTTAACCAGATGAAATTGTAAACTTGCTGACTGTCACTTGCATTGCCATATCATTTGACCAATTGCCTTTGGAAAGATTTGCTCTAGATCTGCAGAATATATTGTACTAAAACCTGGCCTAGTAATTATATTCACCTCTAAAATGTGCTTTTTTAGCATATCTGTTCTGGGAATTCTCCATTCAAAACTGATTGTGACCTGAAAAAAAGAACCACTACCCAACCAGTATTCTGTACCCTGCTTAGGGGAACCGTCAGGGCCATTTAGGTCCTCAGAGGGCCTAAAATATTCCAAAAAATAATATTCATGGACAGGATATCGAGGCGTAGTTGTGGTGGGGAGGGGTTGCGGTTCGGTGGACTGAAGATCTCATCACTGCTTTTTGTATAGATAATGTGGTCCTGATTGCATCATTGGTCTGTGACCTCCAGCACTCATCGGATCGGTTTGCAGCCGAGTGTGAAGCGGCTGGGACGAGGATTAGCACCGCAAAATCTGAGGCCATGGTTCTCAGCAGGAAATTGATGGAATGCCTACTCCGGGTAGGGAATGAGTCCTTACCCCAAGTGAAGGAGTACCTCAGGGTCTTGCTCGCGAGTGAGGGGACATTGGAGCGAGAGATTTGTCGGAGAATCGGAGCAGCGGGAGCGGTATTGCAATCACTGTACCGCATCGTGGTGACGAAAAGAGAACTGAGCCAGAAGGCAAAGCTCTCGATCTACCGGGCAAGTTTCGTTCACCCTCAGCTATGGTCATGAAGGGTGGGTCATGACCAAAATAACTAGATCACGGGTACAAGCTACCGAAATGGGTTTTCTCAGGATGGCTGGCGTCTCCCATAGAGATAGGTTGAGAAGCTCAGCTATCTGTGAGGAACTCTGAGTAGAGCCGCTACTCCTTTGTGTCGAAAGGAGCCAGTTGAGGTCGCACGGGCATCTGGTAAGGATACCCCCTGGGCGCCTCCCTAGGGAGGTGTTCCAGGCACGTCCAGCTGGGAGGAGGCCTCGGAGAAGACCCAGGACTAGGTGGAGAGATTATATATCCACACTGGCCTGGGAAGGCCTCGGGATCCTCTAGTCATAGCTTGATAATGTGGCTCGGGAAAGGGTCCCCTGTTGGAGCTGCTGCCCCCGCAACCCGACTCCGGATTAACGGGACAAGATGGATGGATGAATGAATATTCTATTTAATAAATAATCAGTTTTAATTTAACAAGTTCACAATTTTACAAACACAATGTTGGATTAAATAAACTCCTCAAACATGTCCATTCAGTTTTAGTTGGAATGAAGCAAACACAGAACTGAGCCGGAACTTGGTGGTCCCTCTATACATTTAGAGAGAACACCGTAATTGTAGATCAACTATATATATATATAATATATATATCAAATATGACTGTAAAATGTACCAATAATATTGCCCCTCTAAATCGGTATTAGCTTATGTGAGGCACACAATGAACTAGGTCAGGAGATTCCAAACAGTTCAGCTTGTGACCCCCATAAAAAAAAGGTGTTTTCTGCATGAAAGACCGGCCGGCTCCCATTAACATTGCCATTAGCATGGAGGAGGATATTGTTTCAAATGTATAAGCTTCATTGTTTTCATATAACATAACATATATTTCTTAATTAGGTCAAGAAAACAATAGCCTTTTACTGTAAGTTAAAAGCTTAAGGCAAAGGATCAGTGCATGGCCCCGCCCTCAACCACTTCATCCTTCAGGAAGAGGAAAGAGTGGACTTCTTCAAAATGTAAGTTTCCTCCTTTTCATCGAGGAAAGGAGGTGTCATAGGGCCATGGGTGACCAGTCACGGTTCACTACTGGTATCCTGCATCCATATCCTGCATCCTGTATATTGTAGTTACTCATCAGACATCAAATATTGACCAGGAAATGTAGATTGTGTAAACACTTACAGTAACAGACGTAGGCCACCTCTAGGTACTTGTATGTTCCAACACATGGGTCTCCAAACACTTGGTTGGAGGCAGTGACATTAGAGTGATTATTCCCGTTGCAGCTGCGAATACAGGGTAGCATGACTGAATGACATGTTGTCAATAGGAATAACACAAGCAGAATTAATTTTATTATCTACTGTATACTGTATAAATAAAATAATTGACTTATCCCCCCTACTCATATTTTTTGGAAGGGAGGAGGGAGGGTTGTATGACTTCATCAAGCTTGGGTCATATTTTCTTGTTTTGTCATTTCAATGTTTACCTTGTTTCAGGCATGTTTGCTAGTCGTCTAGTCTGGTGTTGGTCATGGTCAAAAGTATATGCTTTTCCTGTGTTCCTGACTTTTGTTTATTAAACCTTTTTGTTACATTAGAGTTCTGCCTGCGTACATTTGCTGTTGTGCATTTGGGTCATCAACTCATTAGCAGTACACTACTCTACCAGAGGTCTGGAAGTTATCTTAGCTTAGCTGCACTCTTCTGGACAGAGAACACAGATGTTATACTTGGAATCTTCTGGAGCCACTCTCACTGACCCTAGTGCTCCTTTTACCACTGGGATCACATTAGGACCTCATCGATCGGTTCTAGTTGATCCTTCAGCCCCAGGCAATCTTCTTATGCTCTTTCCTCCTGATGTTGTTGCCGGTTGGGACTGCCACATGATCTATCACAACTGCCCTCTTCTGTTCCTTGGCAACCACCACTATGGCTGGTTGGTTAGCCAGCTTATCAGTCTGGAACTTGATATCCCACAGGATGGTAACTCTCCTGTTGTCAACCGCCATTGGTGGTGTCTCCCGTTGGGACTTGGGGAACTGTAACCCATACTTGACACAGATGTTCCTATACACTATTCCAGCCAATTGGTTATGCCTCTCTCGGTGTATGCCACCCTGGCTTGCATCCTATGCTGCTTGCAAACGCTGACGGACTCCAACAAACGCCAACTGTTGGATCAGTGTGTGCAGTTAGTCGGTGCTGAGACTGAGCGAGGTTGGAAGTATACACGTAAGAAGACGGCAAACCAAATTTCTCCTTGGGGACATTAAATACCATCTATCACACAACAATGCCAAGTGGCTGGTGGATCTAAAAGCAGAACTCCGCAACCTCCCAAACAAGAACCTCATCCAACGGGTCAGGCATGAACACCTGGTCAGCACCAGCTTCACTCCTACTAGCTAAAGAAGCTCAGTAACAGTGCTCCATGAACACCTGGCAGCACAAATGAGTGAGATGCTAACAGCAGGCATTAACCCAGACTGTCTAACACAGGGCAGGACAATCCTGATAATGAAGGATCCCCATAAGGGGACGACACCTTCACACTGCCAGCCAATAACTGGCCTCTCCACCACATGGAAGCTCCACTCAGGCATCATAGCAGCCAAGCTGAGTAACACACAAATCAACACATGAGCAAAGCAAGTGGGCCAAAGCACCAGCTAATGGTTGATTACCAAAGACCCTAAGACTAGGCAGACCAACCTGAGCACAGCCTGTATTGACTACAAGAAAGCCTACGACTCAATATCTTATCACGGTTACGAGAACGCTTGGCACTATACAAGGCTAACAAATCACTCATAGCATCCATCAGGAACTCAGTACAGCTGTGGAGAACAACACTGGAAGCCCACTTCAAAGCCAAAGTCACCATCAAGCGCGGCATATACCAAGGTGACGCATTGTCCCCACTGAACCCCCTTGGGCGGGTCATCAGAACAAGCTTTCTGTTCCATTCTACACACAGGGTCATACATATACAGTACTGTATAGTGTATATACTGTATAAAGAATTATGCCTTATGTCCTTTCTACATATCTAGTGTCTTTCCACATCAACAATCTTTATCTTTAAATTAAGGTTAACCGTGAGAATTATGTGAAACGCACCTTTGGGCCACTGAGGCAGTGACGGGGTTTGAGCAGTAGATATTCTGGACTTGAGAGGGGGGGCGTTGGTAAATGCATGTTGTCTGATCACGACGGCCATAATCAGCACCAATGATGGATATTACAAGACCCTCGTCTAAAAGGAGGAAGTGTTGGGATTAATTATAATAAGATTGTCAGAGCAATTTAATTTAAAATTATATGTGAACCCTAAAATAAATAAAACATATGTATTTTAGATTTACACAGTGAACACTAACAATGTTAATATAGTCGGATATTCAATGGGACATTCAATATCCATTCAGGCAAAGTTTCAAGCACACACAACTAAAGGTTTATTGAATACTGGTTTACACGGTAAGTCTGTTGCATCATGGGTAGTGAAAATATGTCAATAGAATCTTACCACAAGTTAGCTCACTCAAAGAATCTTCACATACTTGAATGTGAGCTGGAAAATAAAAATTGATCAGATGTTGAAAAATATAAACTTCAGCAGCATCATCATCATGTATCCTCGCTTTATCTTTACATACAGTACTTTCTTGTTTCTAAGTTTCTTGTTTTGCAAGACATTGTTGTATCTTTAACAAACCCTTCCTTGGAGATTTATAACAGCCAGTGAATTGTTTAATTTGGTCCTGGACGTACATGTATGAAGTACATTTGAAAACTTCCATAAAACAACATTTTAATTAAAATATGATTTTCTTTGGTCTTCATTAAAAGGTCAGGTAAGCAATGCTGGAGATCAATTGTTCATTGTTCATTTTAACTCAACATCATAACATATACAGCTAAAATCCACACATTGAACACACGTTGCCAAGAAAGGAATAGTGTTGTGTGGTGCGGTTTGCACCACAATGTTTGTGTTTCTATTTACATTAAAGCCAGGAATGTGTAGGAACAAAGGGTTATTTTACAGCACATGTGCAGAATGCTAGCTATTGTTTTCTTGGGAAGATATTCACTGGATTCAACAAGAAGTGTATTGGATTACAATATAATCTCACACCTCACCTTTCAAATTATAGGGTGGCTGTTGCTATCATATCAAAGTCTGATTGTTAACTTGTGTTAGATGGGTAAGATGATGATTTTTACCACCAGGTTTGGGAGGGGGAGGGTATTGCGTATTACTTCTCTTCCGTTCATAAGCAAGCAAGGTTCCATTGTCTAATCAGATCGGTGTCTAATGTCGGTGAAGCATTCCAGGTGACGCTACAGTATACGTTTTTCTTTTAATTTGCACCTTGTATTCATAAAGCCTGTTTCTGTCACGAGTAAGTGGAGGTGGCAGAAACCAGACGCAGGCTTTGAGGTTTAAGTAGCGATATATTTAATCAGAACGCACAAACCGGTACAGGAAACAATAACCAACAAGGACAGGGAGAAGCAGAGGGCTACATATACTAAGGCTAACTAGAGGAATGGGAACCAGGTGTGTAAAATGACAAGACAAAGACGAGATGAGTTCTAATGTGAATGGGAAAACCGTGATGCATGGCAGGACAATGATATCTGCCATGCATCAAACCCTGACAGTTTCCCCCTGATTTACCGCCATCCAACCTGACAGGTCATCGCGTATCTGTGGTTGAAAAACTACCTGCACACTCAACTCACTTGCTGGGATGCAGTTATAGGTGGTGTCAATGTACTTGAAGGTGTCAGGACAAGGGTCAGAAGTCTGGGAAAAACTGGAATTGACCTCACAAAACGTTTTACCATTACACCTGGAAGGAGGACAGGACGTTAACACCAAGCTTATCACATCAAAATAAACTAAGCATATCTTTATCAGATCACTGATGACAACAACACTGAGATTCAACAGTATCTGAGTCTGACTGCTACAGTAAACATATTTTAAATAATTATTTGTGTATGTTTTAAGATGGTGACCTGTTTGCGAGGTCGTCCAGAGTGCCAGCTTGAGAACATGTAGTTTTAATGAGCTGATTTGGTGGTCGACCCTGACTGCAGGTCTCTCTATTGGAGCGTCCGTAAAACGCTTTCGTCACCTGGATCACCCCTTCATCTGTTGCCCAAGGGACAAATAGCAATAAATAAATAAATATATATAAAATAAATAAAATAATAAACAGGACAGCATACATATATTTACATATAAATAATTAGAAATACTTAATAAATTCACGAATATGTTTTACGTTTTGAAAAATGTTCAGATTTTTTTTACCCCATGTAAATAGAAATTGTTTATTTTAAAGAACATGCTACATTCATAAAATAAATGTTCTGTGTATATATATATGACCTTTTTGCTTATTTATTCATATACGGTATATATGTGTGTATATATACTGTATGTGTGTG
>JAODUE010037050.1:0-20244 GCA_027564755.1 Amblyopsis hoosieri
TGTATGCAAGGTTAAGAAAGATGTTGTCTGTACATGGGCGCCATGGGTTTAAGTGTGTGTGTGTGTGTGTGTGTGTGTCTGTTGTTTCTGTATGCAAGGTTAAGAAAGATGTTGTCTGTACATGGGCGCCATGGGTTTAAGTGTGTGTGTGTGTGTGTGTGTGTGCGTGTGTGTGTGAGAGAGAGAAAGGGGTTAGTACTGTGAAAGTCAGCTCAAACAGCCTGACTCAAACGGGATCAGCCACTAATCCTTTATCTGCTTTATGTGTGTGTTTGTGTGTGTGTTTGCGTGAAGAGTGTATAAGAGGCACTGCTGACACCAGATCCTATAACCAAGGTGGTGCAACACACAGCACCTGCATGGGTTCGAACCCCGCTGCTGTCCACTGTGAGGATAGCTGCCTGTGTGTATCACTGGCTGACACCGTATAGCCTCTTGTGAACATTATTTACTGGTGTTAGAGTCTGGTGTTTTTGACTTAGACGTCCATTTCTTCTGTGACACGAATGCACGCACACGCACGTGCACGCACTCACACACGCACACATACAGCGTTTATGACAGTTCTGCACACTCCTATTTTTATATGTGCACACACAACTTGAGAGGGCTTAATATGTGTGTGTGGGAAAGATAGTGAGAGAGAGAGAGAGAGAGAGAGAGAGAGAGAGCGAGAGGGGGAGAGAGGGAGAGAGCGAGAGAGCGAGAGAGGGGATTAGTATTAGTGAAGGATTATCCACACCAAAGACAGTCTCTCTAGGAACACCCCTCCACCTCCATGAAGAGAAGCATGGGAGTCTTACTCTGTCCGTACGGCACATTTCCATGCTGCTCCTCCTCTCTCCTGCATTTTGTCTCCTCTCTGTCATCTCCTCCGTTTCTCCTCACGTACAGTATTGCCTTCTGGGCCCCTCTCCTCTGAAGGAGAGGAGGTCTCGGCTACTGGTGTATCTCCTAAAAGCCTCCGCTCCTCTCCTCCTAAACCCTACAGTATATGTATAATTGTTTTGTATGTCTGAATATTTCTTTGAATCTTTATATTTCCTGGACTGAGCTCCAGAATTACTTGTAATATTCAGATAAATATTTAGTGTCCTACTCATAAACTTTGACAAAATAAACGGTTCTACTTTCATGTGGTCATTGATTCTGTACAATGTTTCCTCACTTTTTTAACGGTGGCAGATGTCAAATACATCAATATAAAGTTATCAGAACTGCGGATGTCTGTTCCTACAAAACTGCGCCCACTTAGGGCCCAATTTTGATTTACTAAATAAAATAATACAAAATAAATATACTGTTTAGACATTATATCATATTGTCCCCACTGGACAGTACTGTAGCTGTGCCAAAATAATAATATATAAAAAACAGGGTTAGTCATTCTTGAGAACGCTTGCTAACTTCGAGCTCATATCAAAACAAACTCCCTCAGAAGCTACGCCCCACGCATTGAAACACATTGTAAAGCCAAGGACATTGTTTTTGTGTGTGGTGTATCGCTACTTTATGTTCCTAGCTACAGAGCCAGAGCTGTGTAGAAGTACCAGATTATTTTTGCACAGACGGTAACAGAACGGTGAGATACCGAAATGCGAGGATATATTTGGTGAATTTTACAAAAAGTGTATGTTCTACTGCTGCCAATACTGCTGTAGTTACACACAATACTCCATGATTTTTTTTTATCAATAGGAAATAGAAGATAGAGAGAACTTTGTCATTCAATGTTACAGATTTGGTGGCTTTTTTTAAGACTATTTTCTGAAATGCTCCTTTTCTTGCCCGAAATGCTTTTTTTTTCAGTTTTATCATTTTTGTAGTGTAGTAATACTGATGTCGAATGTGATACTGCTCAGGAAAATTGTTGGTGTCACTAAGTCACAGATTTCTCTTGCCATTTCTGACTGGTTACTGTAAAGTATGACCACAGCTAACACATCTTACATTATTCAACTTCAGTAAAATTGAAGATAAACTCAATTTATTGGAGTGAAGGTCCTCAAAGTTATATTCCAGGTGATATTTGGTTTTCTTCTTATTCCATATGAACACATTTGGAAGGATACTTCTTAGACAAATTATTATGTTACATGTACTTAAGTGTTCATATACTGTCAATACAAATGATACCAATACATATAATTTGAAAAAGATTGTAATACTATGTTGGTGATTAATGTGCATGCTTGAATAACATTTGTATAAATATATCCTACTGTATACATCTAACCCATTACTCACTTAATGATGGTCCTTATAAGTACAATAAAAAACACGTTTTCTTTTTGAAGACTCAGAGAGTGGACCTCCCTGGATGTTTGCCTCTGCAATTCAATTTAGTTTTAGCAAACTTGTTCATATCAGCAGAATGGACATTTTTTAATTGTTTTCCTGTTTTCTCTGTAAATAAGGAACATTCAATTATGTTTTTCATGAAATCAGAAAAATGAAGTCCCTGCAACTTTGCTGCTACAGTGAAGGACAGTTTGTACTAAGACACTGGCTACTAAAGGATTGACTTCTCTGCCTATGTCAGATCAGAGAAACTAAAATGCACTTTAATTAAATACTTATACAAATGATTGTGACTTAAACACTGTGGATCACCGTGACTTATTATAGATAACAGGATGGGCTGGTGACGTCTGCATGGATGGTAAGATAATAAAATGCCATCATAAGGATACGTAGGTTTTATTCATTTTGCCTGGGAGACTTTTCTGCCTCTGGAGCAGCCCTGCTGTTGACCTACGACTCTACGGTCATACATCAGCACAAATGACTTTGCCTTTTCACTGCTGATCTTGCATATCATGTACTGTACTGTACAGTAGGTGCTGGTTAATGTGCTGTCTATGGGCAATTTATTGCCAATGATGCAATAGGGCCCCACCATCCTGACCTGAGAGAAGGATTCATCCTCCTTAAGATTTTCTATATTTTTCCAAGGTGCTTTTTTTTTTACCAACTTTCCTTGGCCAGCTGGAGGTTAGGTTGTTGGTCAAGTTCAGGTGATGGGCTATATATGCAGTAACATTGTAGCATGCGGTCTCATGCTACAATGTTACTAGCATGCTGAAAACTAGTGTTTTTCAGTGGTGAAATGACAATCAACCCACCAATCATTTGAGCAGTATCCTATATTGTCCTGGGGTCATTTTGAACTGAAATCATTTTCAAACCTTCAAGAATGATATAAAACATGAATCTAAATGCATGGCCTTTCATGTAGCTTCCTATGATCCCAAATGACCCCAAACAAGTGAAAAGTGGGGGAGAAAATATATTTAAAAAAATGTCAGTCTAGCTGCTACAAAAAAAAACCTTCCAACTATGGTCCAGGTACACTTTCCTCGTCCGTGGAACAGGGAGGTCCGCGGACTGTGCACGTGACTTAAATATCATCACGCATACTATGCCCGTAGTTAACAGTACAATGCTCAATGGCCACACACTACGTTTACTTGACAAAAGCACAACAATTTTGAAGCTCTCCAGACTGATTCTCGTGGCGAAGTCAAACTTAAGCTTGCTAAAGCACAGGCCAGTCTCGCAAGGCTATGAACACATGGACTGATCTAGATGTGATGACACTATAGATTTTATAATTTGACACATGTTGACCAAAAGTTATTCCCTACTCTATATTCTGGTTAGCAAAGAATGAAATCAGGAGAATTCTTAAGAACTGCAGAGTATAAAAAAATTAGGAAGGCGATGCCTCATCCAGCATTTGTTGGTGGAAAAAGAGAATCACCGGTATAACTGTGTAATTTGTCATGTTGTGTGTATGTGTGTCTGTGCCCAGTCCACTACAAGCGCAGGAGATGAGAAATAAATAGCATTTTTATCTGATTCCTTTCCAACATCGGATTAGGCAAGGAGAAGCAATATCGCTGCTATGCCACTATACCCTGAAAAAGACGAGACTCGCAGATGAATAGCAGACAAAAACGCAGAGTAATCATTTTCAGCTCTGCAAATGTTATTCCAGTCTTCTGTGCGTGTGTGTGTGTGTGTGTGTGTGTGTGTGTGTGTGCGTGTGTGCGTGTGTGTGTGTGTGTGTAAGGTAACAGATCTTTGTTGAGAATTCACCTGCTTCTTGGATGTATAGGCATTTTTAAGATCACATGCTATGTGTGTGTGTGTGTGTGACTGCTTGTAAATATATATTTGTTTGTAATTAATTTATGTATTGCGTGTGTTTGTGTGTGTGTGTGTCTGTGTGGCTACAGGGCGTGGGGTGGAGGAAGACAATATTTGTTTTGTTTGTTTTGTCATAGTTTTGAATAGCTCTACTGTATCTGCTCCAGTAGCAGTATTAACCAAATACAGCAGTGCAAATTTGTATCTGCCCTGATTGAAGTAGTCTCAGCCTCTTACATCCATTAGCACATAAGCAGCAACATAAGCAACGTTCTTCTGAACGTCTGATAGATATACTGTACTCCTGTAACAGCACTTTCCGGAAGTAAGCAAGTCAATTTTTATTGGCTGTTAGCATTGTCTGTTTTTCCATTTTTTTAAGCAATAACCGTAGCCTACCAATTTAACAGATTTATGTGTCATTAAGTTTCCCAACAATATCGTTACCGTTAAATGATGCGTCGCCACCAAGTTATAATAGCTCCCATGTTGCTCGTTCATCCAAAAAAGGTGGTGGGGTTGCGCTGATTTACAACTCTAATATTAATCTAAATCCCAAAGTGAATAACATGAAATCATTTGAGTTACTTGTAATGTGGTCATCAAGCTCTGAGCCTATTTATTTAGCCATTGTATACTGCCCCCCTGGACCATACTCTGAATCTTTAGATTAATTTACTGAATTTCTTTCTGATATTGTAACATTCAATGATAATATATTAATCATAGGAGATTTTAATATCCATTTTAATTATGCATCTGAAACCCTTACTAAGGCATTTCTTAATATTATTGATACTTTTGGTTTCTCTCAAATAATACATGAATCAATGCATACAAGCGGTAATTCTATTGACCTTGTTTTAGTCAAAGGCATAGATGCCTGTGATGTGGCGGTATTACCATACACCTCTGCATTGTCTGACCTAACTCAATTAAATATTTCAATAAAATGCATGCATAAGGATAATAAATGATATTGTAGGTGACATATTGACAGTTCTACCATTTCAGCGCTTAGTGATAAACTGCAAACGACCACCGAGCCCTTCATAGACTTTGCGGGTCCAGTTGATATTCTAACAAATAATTTCAATACAAATCTTGGTAATATTCTAGACTTGGTTGCTCCAATAAAATTAGCAAAACGAATTAGGAGGCCAACCCCATGGTTCACAGCTGAGTTGCGCTTGCTTAAGCAAACAAATGTCTTCTATAAAGGGTGGAATGATACTTTAAAAAATTACAAACGAGCCCTTTCGGCAGCAAAAACTTCATACTACTCAATGTTAATTAGGACTAATAAAAATAATCCAAGATTCCTGTTTGACACTGTTGCAGAATTAACACAGAAGCAGTCGTCTCCTGATAATCTAGCCCTCAAAGCTAATGGCTTCATGAAATTCTTTACTAATAAAATTGACTCAATTCTAGAATGGTAAATGGTAAATGGACTGTATTTATATAGTGCTTTTCGAACCCTCCGGCCACTCAAAACGCTGTACAGTATTGCCTCACATTCACCCATTCACACACATTCATACACCGATGGCGATTGCTGCCATGCAATGCGCGACCAACCACCGGGAGCAGCTAGGGTTAGGTGTCTTGCTCAAGAACACTTCGACACTTGGTGAGGAGTTAGCCGAGAAGAAATTATTGCTTCAACTCAATTCCAATCAAACCATTCTAGTCATAAAAATGAAGACGAAATGGTCAATGGCGCGAATATGCTTGTGCATTTAGATATGGTGTCCCTTTATACCTTTTCAGAATTAGTAAGTACAACTAAGTCTACCAATTGATCACTTGATCCACTACCTGGAAAAATCATTAAAGAGTTATTTCAAATTTTAGGGCCCTATATACTGTACTTAATATAATTAATACGTCACTCTCATTTTGTATTGTCCCTATAGCTTTTAAAAATGCTGTGATTAAACCCTTACTTAAAAAACCTAGCCTTTGTCCTGAAATTCTTAATAATTATAGACCAGTCTCGAATCTCTATTTCGGTTCTAAGATTTTAGAAAAAATTGTAGCTGAGCAAATTATTGACCATATGACTATCAGCAAATTATTTGAATTATTATTTTGTATTTATATGCTATCACTGGGTGATATTATACGTAAATATGGTATTAGACACCTGTTCAAGGATGCCACACTTTGAAAATTGTAATTTTATTCAGACTAACTCAGCAAAAAAATTTGGAGTGATATTTGACTGTGCGCTTTCTTTTGATTTGCACATTAAAGAGGTTACTAAAATAGCATTTTTCCATCTTCGCAACATTACAAAGATTCAGACGATTTTATCTTTGATAGATGCAGAGATTCTAATTCATGCTTCATGGTTGGATTACTGTAATGGTTTAATAGTTACTAATCTTAACTAGAACTAGAAAATTTGATCACATTACTCCAATCCTTGCTGAACTTCATTGGCTGCCAGTTTATCTGAGATGTGATATTAAGATTCTATTGTTTACCTACAAAGCATTACATAGACTGGCACCTTCCTATTTATCTGACCTTGATACCATATGTTCCATCCCGAGCCTTACGCTCACAAAATGCTGTCTTGCTATCCATCCCTAAAGTTAAAAATAAATCAGCAGGATTCAGAGCATTCTCACATAGGGCCCCACTTTTGTAAAATTCCTTACCAGCTGATGTTAGGGGTGCTAGTACTGTTTCAACCTTTCAACCTTCCTGTTTATCTTTCTCTTTCTCCGAGTGTGGTGGATGGGAGATGCTGTCACGATCCTGGAGGCTGTGTGGATGGTGCGGCTCCAGCCCGATGATGTCATTGGGGGAAGTTGCTGCCTTGGTCAAGGACAGCGTGTCTGTCGATGGCGATGTTCCCTGAGCTGGAAAGAGAACTGCGTGCAGAGCCAATGAATGTGTGTTGGTCATCTCCTGCATGGTTGAGGAGTGTTGTCACGAGGAGAGGAGGTTCTGGACTATGTATGGATGGCGGTGGCTATTGTTGCAGAAGCCAAGTCTCCAATTCAGACAGGCGCTATGGTTGTTGAGCGGTCCTGGTTGTGTCTAGTGCTATTGGACATTTCCTTGGACCTGGGACTCACGTGGTGTCTGTTAATGCTGCAATTGACAGACCACTCTTAATTAACTAACTTACAAAACGCTTAAAATATTTCTAATGTGTTAGTTCTTATTTACGACACAATGTGTAAACTATTATACATATTATTAATGCTAAATTTGGTTTGCCTTCCATCACCTATTGCATCTTAACCATCCTGGAGGGGTGGATTCCTCCCTCTGTGGTCCCTTCCCAAGGTTTCTTCTCTTTTTTTTCCCCATGTGCTTTTAATGGAAGTTTTTCCTTGCCCGGGGGGAGGAGCAGGTTAAGGGGTGTAATTTGTTTCCATGTGAAATGTATGTTGTACAGCCCTTTGAGACTGCAATGTGATTATTAAGGGCTATATAAATAAAATTGACGACTGGCTATATAAATAAAATTGAACAAATTCCTCTGTATAACCTTAATGTCTGACATGGTCATTGAGTTACGTAGTCGGTCATAAAGCATGTCAATCAAAATACCTCTCATGTGAAGTAATCATCTCAATCTTAAAGCAGTTAGCCAAAAAAGTATGCCAAACTTAACCAAAGTAAAAGCTAGGTCTGCGAGACTATGGTTAAAGTACTGAAAGTATATTTACATGTTCTGGATCTATTTGTTCCTGTCAATGCGAACCATAACAATCTAGTAATTAGTATAAATTGACATAATTACGACCATCTTGTATACTGTAATAATGATTCCGAAGGAAAACTGACCTCACATTGAATGTTTTCAAACACAAATGTCATTAAATAAAAAGCTTTTGTGGACAGGCTATCGCTGAATCACTACTGTGACCATAAGCAATATAGAGTAAGTGGATGTTTATTATCATAAAAAAGCTACAGATTGGTTTGTGTGGTCTTTTTTTGTTGCAATGATTCCTTTCTGGCATGAGTTCAATTCCCACTGAGGACATTTTATCTAGCAATAGCTTATTGAGAGGGAATCACACACACACACACACACACACACACACACACACACACACACACACACAAGCACACATACCTACATTACACATGCATGCACACACCCACAAGCACACACACACACGTGCACACATACACACGCACATACAGCCTGAGTCATCTATCCTCCAACACCAAATGTTTTCTTCTGCCTGTGTCTCTCTCTCTCTCTCTCTCTCTCTCTAAATTGGCATAGTTGTGCAGTATAGTTTATGAGCATAACGTAAAGGGGATACTCTAGCGTCACTAGACATTAATAACGTTAATTTTCAGAGGTGAACCTGCACAAATAAGGACAATAACCAATTTTTCCTATTAGAAAAATAAATGTCAATATGTGCCCTAACCACAGTCTGTGATTAACTCATGTATTGCAAACATATATGTTGGTCGAAGACATTCCCACTGGATAACAATGGTGTTTGTCAAGGACAATATCCCTATACAATAGGTAAAATAAGCATTTAGCTATGCAAGGTATCACTCCAGCATGTCACTCGATTCATTCCTAAAGCCCATACCAATACCAATTTTTATTGTATGTGTTTGTATTAGTTTTACAACTTTTGCATTCATATTCAAAGATAATAAAAAGACATAGGGCAAGATTTAAAGTGAGTAAAAATGTGTGCAAACGTGATAGCACTCACACACAACACATAAGCTGATCTACTAATGGTGTGCACGGAGGATGATGTCTTTACAAAGTGCAAAGATGTACGTATTGTACATGTACGTTTTTCATTAATGAATATGCAATTTGGGGTGTTTCAATGTTAATGTGAAAAATAATTGGAGGGGAACATGCAGATACATAAATTTACTACACGCAATATGATCTATCAAGCCTAAACTCTATTTCAGGTGATTGCCACAGCATCTATATTTAATACGTTTGAAAGGAATGTGCAAACCGCAAGTAGGCACTGGTTGGGACTGATATATATATAGTTTTCCTTAGAATAATATAGTACACCTGCATGAAAAATATCTGCTTCCCAGCACTTACACTATACAATAGGCCTACTGTCTAACATAGGGTATAAGTGTGTGTGTGTGTGTTGGTGGATGGGTGGGGGGCGAAGTTGTGTGCTGTTATTGGGGACTAAAGTTAAATATTTTTGAGTTAACTATAGCCTACCTTAATAAACAACAAGAACAAAATAACATTTTTATATGATTTCATGATATGATTTGCACCATAAAATTATAAATTTTGAAAAAAGTGAGTTAACAATAATATTGTATTGTAATGTCCTCCAATAACAAACTAGGGTTGAAATATTGAATTTCTAAGTATTTCAATGAGTACCCTTTAAAGGGTTAACATTAACGGTAACCATCCAGGTTCTAGGGTGATTTTTAATGGATATGACGCGTAGTTCTGTTTTCAGCCCATAAATACAGATTTTTATAAAAAAACGGGAATTTTATCAATATTAACACCAGCATTGATGTGTGTCATCACATAGATCAACCCTATTACTTAGTTTACAGCTCAAAAAACACAGTATAGGGTGCAGTCACACTTGAACTATTACCTAGACCCATCATTACGTGCAATGCATGCAGATCTATTGTTTGTGTGCGTGTGTGCATGCGTGTGTGTGTGTGTTTATAGTGTCTAGATGGCGTTTAAAACATGTCCTCAGTAAGGCCAGTGGGAGGTGTGTGTGCGTTATTAGAAATGTCCTCTGTCAAGGGACAGTTTTGGAGGTTTGTCTCTAGGACAGTCTTCAAGGAGATGTGTGTGTGTGTGTGTGTGTGTGTGTGTGTGTGTGTGTGTGTGTGTGCAAAGTGCATCATTAACATTGTCCTCAGAAAGAAATGTGTTACTTGTGTGTGTGCATGTGTTTATGCGTGTGTGTGCAGGGAGGCGGGTGACGGAGGGGTGGAGTCCTTTTATGATGTTATGATGTCTGAAATAAAGGTGCTCACATCCATCTTGGTAAAAATGAGCTTTACAGTATGTGTGTGTGTGTGTGCACACGTGAGTGTTTGTGTGTGTATTTGTGCTGAATTGGTCTTACATACTGTAAGTGTGTATTGGTTTGCCTATCTGTGGGTATGTCCACATTTCCGTGTGTGTGTGTGTGTGTGTGTGTGTGTGTGTGCGTGTGTGTGTGTACAAATGCACGTGTGCATGTGGGCCTGATAGCGCAGTGACTTCAGCCTCATTAAACCTAACACCCCTTAATTAATTCTTTCCCTCTAGACATTGGATAGCTGTGTGTATGTGTGTAGCTTTGTCTATTTTCTGTGTCATTTGTGTGTGTTTTCTTGTGTGTGTGTGTGTGTGTGTGTGTGTGTGTGTGTTCTTGTATTAGCTTAATTACTGTTGGACTTGGAAGTGATATGAATTATATTAGACCTACAAAGCGGCATATAGCTGTCATCATGGGAGCAGAAACGGAGTGTGAGTGTGTGTGTGTGCACTGTAGGTGTAATGTCTTCTAAGTTACATCATGAAAGGAGCTTGGCTACTCACATTGAATTGCTGAACGCTCAGACATTTATTTTGACTGTCAAACATAGAGTGAAGTTAGGTTGCCCTGGACAGTTAAAATAGCTGGTGAGCTAAAAGGATGATATCAGCAGCAACCATATGCTTATGGATGTGGCTCATCTGCATTTGAGGGGCGGGTCACCCCTCGAATGCAGTTGAGCCACTGCCAGTTCAGTACATTCTGACATGTTGAGCTTAACTCTAGAGTGTCATCAGAAATTGTGATTTTTGTTATTTTCCTCTGGTTATATGTGATATTATCAAGTTGTAACTTATCACGATACACAAGACATATTTGATCATGTTTCCCAAACCAAAATGGAGACATACAGTATGTATGTGGTGTAAGCTATGTGGCAGTCAACTCAATGTAATGAAGATAACATTTGTTCAAAGGTAAGGCATCATTTATGAAATACAACATATATTTTAGTCTTAGTATTTTGTTCTGGTTATTTCTTGAAATGAGGAAGTAAGATCACCTCTTGCATTGTGATCTGTAAAATCTCAAGTCTATCTTAAAATGTTCATACATTACATATCCACATTACATTTGTACATATCCCTCCCTGCATAATTAAGTTCTTCTTGATGGCTTCTTGATAAAATACTTTTTATTTTTTCAAAAAATGTATAGAGCCTTTTTGGATATTGTTTTGATACTGACAGCCGCCATTGTTAATCTATGGAGCTAAATCAACGTTTGGCATTGAAGAAAACAAAATTGACATTGATTTAAAATATACTGTATCAATAAAAAATAAAACATTGGCATTATCAATCTTACAGTTTCTGGTGTAGTGCCATACTATGTTGTCAAAGATTACTTACCTCCCTTTCCAAACCTATCCCCTTCCACATTACAAAAGAGACTTTGAGTGCGTTCAGTGGACTGAACATTCTGAATATCCAATTAGCTTTTTCACTGAATGACACATTTCCTCAAAAACATTCAAAACGTTCTTGAATATACTTTCAAAGAGGTTTGCTGCATTTAATGGCTGTGGCAAGTATTGCTCAGTGACATGTAGGAAGTGTAGCTGTATATTTACCTGGGTGTTTTATACTTTTTGTTTTTGTATTTGGTATTTGTGAGTATAAGTCATCATCACTATTTAGTACCAGTACCAAATGTCACTTTATTACATATATACATTCTTAAATGTATGTTGTCTCATTCTGATATGAAATACATGAAACTCAAAATCGCAATATAGTGACACAGACATTAAGGACATCCTGTATCCTTCAATTGGAACAGTGCACTATGCTATGCACCTATATAAGAGGTTCTAGAGCCACGTTGGTTCTACCGTCATCTTGTGCATCTGTACTGCTGAAACACATCAATCTAAAACAGCAAAACACAAACGATAGTTTTGTGGTTGTTAACCATGTGGGGTGGCAGTGGCGCAGTGTATGTGTGTGTGTGTGATTGAGAGGCAATACTGTACAGCGCTTTGAGTGGCCGGAAATTAGCTGGACTGCACTGTAGTCCAGTCCATGTGAATATTGTGTCAACCCACAGCCTATATGAACTCCTTCCTGTTTTGTAAACTGCTGTTCAGTTCACTGCCATTCGCGTTCATTGAACATGTAGCAAACTTTCCACCATTCTGAACTCAGAGTATAACCTGCCATTAAAAAGTTACTATAGTAACATAAAAAAAGCTGTAATGAATAAAGGTAATCTTTAATAGGTAAAGATTGTTATTGAACATAAGTTCAATTGAATAAGCACATAAGAATAAACTATATAACGCCAAAACATATTGTTGATTCCCAAAGTTAATTTCAAAACATGTGTTTCACTGCCAATGTTTTTTTTTTTTTATTGTGTTTATTAAAATAAGAAACAAATATGTTTTTTAATCAATGCCAATTTTGTGTTTTCACCAAACTTTTAGTATCTGATTTACCTCCATATTTCTCTAGTCAGCTCCGCCAGTTTTGTCTGAGTTATCAACAGTAAATAATGGGGTTTAGTGATAGGTCAATTGGCACGTTTATAGAATACACATGATAAATAGAAGATTTATAAGTCACTTACGCATTAGCTTTCATAGTACAGATTGATACATTGACTTTTGTCAACAGCCAAATAATACTGTATATTATAGCAGCAATTTATGTAACTGCTTGTGGTGCACTAAACATTTGATATCAAATCAATGTCAATTTTGTCCGACAGAAAACAACGGTGTAGCCCCAATGCAGAGTGGTAAAAGTGGCCCTTTAGCTAATCTCTTATGAAAAGAAATGGATTCATTAGTCAAATACCAATGACTTGACAATGACAATTTCTGGTAACATTTTATATTTCAGCTTCCTCTTTAATTTTCTGTTGTTTTTTTTACAGTATGTGTGCTTTTGTGTTTATACTCCATTGCTTTGTTTCCCAGTGTGATACAAGTTAAAATAAGATAAATAGTTTTGCATATCTCAGAATATAGCTGGCCCACTCCACACATTTTTGAACATCAAATCCCTCATTAATCCTTAGTAAAACATAACTTCTAACTATGACCATGGCTATGAGGTAATCTGCTTGAAAGGTGTGACACCATTCAAGATACACATTTAGGACTTTATCAACTGGCTTGTCCTTATTTGAATCTTGTAGGCAGGCTTTAAGCATAGTTGTATCATGTGTGAAGATGATCCAATGCCACCATGAAACATCACTTGCATCATTAGATACAGTATGCCTTACTAAATATTGCCGGTGTGCGTGAGAGCCCGGGCCCTGAGAATCGGTGCGGATGCTGTATGTACTGAGCTTGTGTTATCATTTTGAAAAGCGTGTTATGGTTTTAGCATTCAAGAACTGTCTCGGCCTTGAACGGTCACTCAAGAACGGTCACTCGAGAATGGTTTCAAGGTCTCTAAATCAACAGCATTTTTTACTCTGTCTTGTCTCTGAAACACACTGTAGCACAGTAGGCTAGTATAATGGTGCGAACATCACATATAATGTATTGACTAACACTGATCTTTAGGGAGTTTATTAGTAAGTGCCATAAGGCAAGTCATCTCACATGTTAAAGAAGCCATTGTTTTTTATTTGGACTAGTGTTGTACATCATTAAATCACTTGGATGGACAATGAAGCAAAATCGTGTGCATAATATATATTGACAATGAAATGGTCTGGCCAGTGCATATTATCATGTTATAATGTATTAATATTCTCTGGCATTTAGAACCTTTAATGTTTCAAAAATTACATCATACCTCTCTGGTAAGCCCACATATTGTACTAATAAATTACATTAATTGTATAGTAGTATACATTATGCATTTCTAAATGATGTTATTAATGTATAAAGTAATAATTTACTTGTATGGTTGTGTATAGACGTCGTCACTTGATTTCTTAGTGTGTGTGTGTGTGCAGGGAAATTAGAATACATTTGATATGGGAATCGTGTGCCCTTCAGCAATGCACCACACACACACACACACACACACACACACACAGTGTGAAGTCCCTCATATGCTTAATAATAATGTTTTCTTTCTTATATCTCCCAAGATATGAGACAACTCCCTGAGGGAACACACACACACACACACACACACATAAAAGAACCACTAAGGGCATACCATGATTTGAAGGTGTGTGTGTGTGTGTGTGTGTGTGTGTGTGTGTGTGTGTGTGTGTGTCTGTGAGTGGCCAGAGACCCACACAGGTACAGTATGTTTGTATGTACAGTATATACAGTACAGTACTGTACTGCTGTGTGTGAATATATGTGTCTCTCTGTTAATCAAGTCTATGCAGCATTGCTTTATCCAACTGTTTGTGTGTATGGTCTTGTTTGTGGCTACTGTGTGTGTGTGTGTGTGTGTGTGCGTGTGTGCGTGTGTGTGTGTGTGTGTGTGTGTGTGTGTCTGCGTTTGTCCTTTAGCGTTGCTCTGGTTCACCTGAGACACCGGTGGTGCGACTAGAACAGCCATAAATCACACCCAACGTGTGTGTGTGTGTGTGTATGTGCAATCACACACTGGCAAAACCTCATTCCTGTTCAAATGTAGGTCCTCTAACTACTGTACACATCTCTCTCTCTCTCTCTCTCTCTCTTGCCCTTGGAATAGGACACCTACATACACCAATGGACACGTACATACTGTAGATACACACTTTATTACACTTAATGACATGTGGACACACATGTTCTTGCAGCTAATGCTGATATTGATGCTGCTTTATTTTCATTAATAAAACATTATTTCACCATGTGAATAGTCGAGTAACATTTGCTCTTGTTGAAAATGGATACTGACTGACTGCTACTGACTGGACCACTCAGGTCAATATGCTTTAGTCCAACATTCACAAAGTGCCTTTACTTAGATTTTGGTTACAACCTATTGCCATAGTTTGACCAGATTGGGGAAACTATTCTCCCTCAATTGGCTGACGTGATCTTTCGTGATTGGTTGGCATGTGATCTCTCACAGCATGGTTGCAACATGCTTTAAGTCTGAATATTTGTGTCAGGAATTGTTTTTCTGACTTAAAAGAAGTGCATAGAGAGTATTTTCCATTCATTTCAGTTCATTTGAATTGTTCTTTGGAGCCCCCAGTAGCTTGTAGAAGCACTATCCACATTCCACCATTCCACATTCATCACGCTATCTGCTCGACCTGTCTGTGGTCCTTTACCATTTTTTATTCATGACTGGCTCACTACCTTAACTGCCTGTCTGTCTCCTTTGTTTGTCTGTCTGTCTCTAAGGGTTTGTGTTTATTTTCTGCATGCTGCCACAAACTGATTTCAGTGGAGATAGGACTCATACTGTTAACATACTTGTCCTCACCACAGAAAGGGAGAGAGAGAATGAGGTAGAGTGAGAGATCCATTCTCCTTATTTCCAAAATGTAGTCTCATAACTATCTATCACCCTGTGGAGAGAGAGGGTGAGAGGAGGGGGCTGGATTTAGAATGAATGAGATGGAGAAACAAAATGCAGAGTAGGAGAGAGAGAGAGAGAGAGAGAGAGAGAGAGTCTGTGGTCTCCTGTAGTGAGCACAGCTGCAAATCGCCTTCAATCACATACAACTCTGCAATATATTATGTGAAACACACACACACACACACACACACACACACACAAATAACAATATTACCTGCTGTTATCGTCCAATACTTAGATTTCTCACTGGGTGTTTTTGAGATATTTTCAGATTTAATGACATATCAGGCATGACTTCATAGATAACTATGTCAATCACATATCCAACAGTTAAAATTAATGCACTGAATATGAAGATTCATCACACATACTGTAACTGATTGCTGTTACTGTTGAACACATTACTTTTGTACATTTTTTGTTGGCATTTGTGGAACATTGTTATCTGACAGTTTTTGCTTGGTCCCTAAAAAACATTTTGTAATGTACATTTGTGTGGGTGTCCGTGTAGACTGCATGCCTATTGGGTGTCTTCCTGTATGTCTAAAGCCTTCTACCTTTAGCCTCATCATACTGTACCATCCTGATCTCACCAGCTCCAGTTTGACTTTGCAACTAGTATCAGTCTGGACAGGCTTGAACTGGTTGTGTTTGAGTCTGAACCACCAGTGGTTTGGACCAATCAGTTTCACACTGGGAGTATTCTCAGCCTCCTCCGTCCATCAGCATTACTATGTTCCAGAAGTGAGGACATGTATTTACATTGTCAGTTAGCATTGTCACTCACAACTCTGTATCCGTAATTTTGGTGCAACGCTACTGCAGTGCTTTATTTACTAATTTTAAAGGTTTTACGTCCAATTACAGATATTTAGTTAGATGTCGTGCGTGTCAATCAAAACACCTCTCCTGTCAAGAAGACGGATCTTGACTAACTTCGCCTGCGCTGTGTCCCAGACTTTGTGCAAATAAAGGCTGGCTCTGCGAGATACACTGGCAGCTACTGTGGTGATACAATCACCATCAGTTCATCCAGTCACCTGCCAAGTATTTTTTTAAATTGCCTGGCCTTTTCTAAACAGTTTCAATGGACAGCTTCCCAGATGGCTTTGTGTAACAAACCATCTGGCGCATCAGGATAATATTCCTTGTCCTATCCAGTATGTAGAGAGCATAAGGGGTGTCATCACTTATAGGACATGCTCCTGTTAGCATTTTTCCCTTATCTTTAACTTTGTTCTTAACTTATCATAAATTAACATTCATATTTCCAATAGGAAATCGCCAAACTCATATTCATGTAACACGCTTATAATAGTGGTATGTTCTGGCAAAAATGTATCATAAACAAAAACTTAAGCCATTATTATTTAACTTACTGCATGTACAGATCTATTTTGGGCAACTTTCTATGAAACTATGAATGCCAACAGAGACAACGAGCCGTGTGCTTTCCATTAAGCGCTTATTGTATGACTGGTTGGGGATCGCTTTAAATCAGAACATTTTGGAGCAATTTGGCTGATTAAGAATCAATGTTCCATAAATGGATTCAATTTTAGGAAAGAAATATGTTAATTGTTATTCACTCCAGGTTCCGATACCTGATTCTAGAGTTTAAATGAACTTTAATTATTTATTGTCTGATGCTCATTAGGTGATTTGTTAGTTTGTATGCTAATAGTTAATTTCAGAAATATTACATATTCATTATCTGACCCATAATACTGTATAGTGACTGTTATAGTTCATTCCTATAATAGCTAATTCCTAATGTGACAGTTCCTATGTATATTATTAATTAGCCTAGAATTTGTGTGTTTACAGTTGGGAAGGAAAGTGTTTATGCTGGTGGTGGCGATAACCACTAAACCAGTAAACCTTTCCTCAACACTGGAGGACAAAATAGCTTTCCTCTTTGGGGATCAATAAAGAAGATGAAATTCAAATTTAATATTTCTAGTGCCACTCTAGAAATGATTTTCTATTGGTTTTGTTATTTTGGCGCATTTATTCACTCGCACAATTCTCTTGAAAATGTAATTTATGTTTTGGGGAGTCTGATTTATGCTATCTTTATTGGTAGGGTGCTCAATAAAAACCACTGTTAATAATTGAAGCCTCCCTGTATTGCTTTGTCTGGCTGAGGTTTGGTGTAGCCTACTAGACAGTGGTGGGCTAAGACACAGACAGAGAGAGAGAGAGAGAGAGAAGAGAGAGAGAGAGAGAGAGAGAGAGAGAGAGAGAAAGCATAGGGGACACACAGGAGAGACAGCAGAGAAACAGTAGGAGAGACTCAAACAGCAGAGATAGACATGTATGAGAGATAACAGACATTATATGAGACCCTCTCTCTCCCTCCCTTACCCTCTTTTTCACTCTCTCTCACATCCACAAGGTGGGCTGAGTAAAGGATCACGGTATTATGTTATCTATGTTTTAAATGCACCCATATTTCACACGACGATAGATAATAAAATGTGTGTATACAGTACATATTTGCACTGCTTTGAATATCTTGGTAATATTTTCAAGAGCATATGCAGTATACAGCACCTATTTTTTTCATGTGCTCGTGCACAATACCTATTTGTGATATGTATGTTGTTGTATGCAGTCTGACAAAATAATGTGACAGAAATCTACTCGGCATCAGTCTTTATTTATTTATTTATTTATTTGTTTAGGGCCAGTATTCTTTTACAGAACATAATTAAGAACCTCTGGTTATTTAATTGATGGACTGTTAAAGGTACACTAAATAAGATTTCCCCTCACTCCCCCATGACTGTAAACATTGGTGTGGATGTTTGTGTTAACTAACTAACTAAACTAAACTAACTAACTGACGTAACATTCAGCCAATTCACCGCTCTTTTGTTATTCCTGTTGGTTTAGGATATTGTGCATGAGAACTTCAAAGTAAGGCTAAATATAAATTATTGTCATAATATATATTAATCTCATTGCTCAGACTTCCATTTAATACACTTCTCCACTGGCTCCCAGTCCCCTCATTGCAATTCAAAAAGACAAGGAATAGATTATCCGGTCAGACTCTCCATTATTGATTTGTATTAATAAGTGATGATCATTGGTGATTGGGGTGGGAGCATCTGTGACTTGACGTCACCTCAGACAGAGACAACCCCCATATAATGAGGAAAATAATAGTATATGTAAATAATGTAACATTCATTAGCTGTTGGAATACAGAGCAGAGCAATTTAGCGAGAGGGCAGTCTAGTGGTGAGGGTGTCTGACTCCTAGGAACGAGTGCCCTCGATACTCTCTTTGAGTAAAGTCCTTTTGTTATAATACATTTGCGATTGCCTTTATTATAAACATCTGGATCGCCAAGCCTCTCTCTATGTAATCTAACAATCATTGCCCAAATGAAAGCATTTTTCAACAGCTAGTTGATAAAACCCCATATCGTGAATTGTGTGTGCAAAAATCACAGCGTGCACATTGCCATGCATGTATATAGTGATCCTGTCATTCAATATACACATCTTACATACCTTCTGAATCCAGAGACCGGCGTGATTCTAACCACATCCTCTGTTCGCAAAAAACAGCATGCATGCCTGAACAGGCTTATAAAGTGATTTTTGTTCATGATATGGCGTGAAATGCCCTATTTGCCACATATAATACTCTGTTTTAGGAGCTCAGAATGCAGTGGCCCAGAGACAGAGGAGGTGCCTGTCTCAGTGCCTCTCATGTCCACATGGCACTGGTCTGAGGCCATGCATGCTGTCCTGACGTATAGGAGTCTGGCCCTCCATGGTGCCTCCCAGGAGATCCACCAGCTGCATGGACCCTGTAGACATGTGGCCTCTCCTGTCTGTGATTATTATTATTATTATTATATTATTATTATTATTATATTATAGCTATAGTGCCATCTCGTCTCCTGCCAGCTCCTCAGCAGCCAGGAGGTGAAAGGCTGACTCTGCGGTGCTGCACTAGAACTGTACTTTATTAAAGTTTATTAAAGTTGTTTTCTTATTCCAAGTTGAATTTCTTTCACATATTTGTTTTGTTTTACTTTAATAAATGATCTTTTGTCCCTGGCTTTGATGGTTTCATTTGAACCTGTCTTGTTAGATAACCAGATAGTCAAATGTCTGTAATGTGCACAATATACTGGTTTGAGGGGAAAGGAATGCCATTTAGTTACCAAGTCATGCTTATGTTGCTTTGATACTGTGCTTAAAATGAAAATTTATAAAAAAATGAGCAGTGCAAGCTTTACCCGTGCTGCTAATCCATCAAGAAAGGATAACATGAACTTGGCCACCATTTCTATTTTGCAGCAGTCTGTAGAAGAGCACTTTCACTGATGTTGTGGCTGTAATCATCATATAGCCTATTTGTAATTGTTATGTATCTTAATGTTTAAAATTCTGTGACCATGGCACAGTGGGTAGACAGGTGATTGGATAGTCGCTGATTTGAATCTTATTGCCTCCTGCTGGCCAAGTGTTGAGGCGCCTTGAATGGCCGGTAGGTTGGAAAATCGCTATCCGTGCATTGGTATGGTTCCAATGTTGTGTGCAGGTTGCATAGTTAAAAAAAAATAAAATATATATATA
>JAODUE010037061.1:0-20243 GCA_027564755.1 Amblyopsis hoosieri
CTCTCTCACATCCCCCCTGCCTGATCCTGATTCCTGAGTGAGACACGGTGACAGAGGCATGACGGACCATTAGGCTCCAGAGACGATGCTCCGCGTGTCTCGCTAGACGTCTCTTAATCACGGCTGAACAAGCACACACATGGGTAAAGACGGGCAATCATGGACGTGCGTCCGTTCGTCTCGCGCACGGCGTCTGACTAACTTATTCCCAACGACGCCAGATGAGTGCTAGAGGATGGAGGGAAAAGGGGGACAGATGACATAACAGATTTCAATAAAACAAAAGAGAGAAAAAAAAATTGAGTTCGAGAGAGAGACAGAGAGAGAGAGAGATAAAGAGAGATAGGTTGAGAGAGGCAGAGATATAAAGAGAGATAGGTTGAGAGAGACTAAGAGAGAGAGAGAGATAAAGAGAGATAGGTTGAGAGAGATAGAGAGAGACAGAGAGATAGAGAGAGAGACAGAGAGATAGATAGAGAGAGACAGAGAGATAGATATAGAGAGACTAAGAGAGAGAGAGAGACCACTCAAGTAAAAGCGCAGAATGGGATGCGACCACATCCAAACAGGAGAGAGAGCTCCGTGTGTGAGTTGTGAATAGATGACAAGATGTTCTCTCTCCCTGTCTTCGCTTCTTCTCTAAGCTGTGATGGTAGAGGAGCCATGGACCCCCCGCGGGCACCTTGCGTCTGTAATGCGCAAAACGCAGCTTTAGCTCCTCCCCTGCTTTACTCCGAGCCCCATGAAAGAGACAAATTGTCTCTTGTAATTGTCCAGTGTTAGATGGCAACCCCACCCCCACTGTGGCTTTTTGATACAATGCGGGCAAGCGAAAAGAGCAAAGAAATCTGATATTGTGCACTATTACTCTATTATTACCAAGTCTGGGCATCTGATGTATTATACATTATTGTCAACTGTGTGTGTGTGTGTGTGTGTGTGTGTGTGTGTTAGAAGGCGAGCTGTGTGTATATGAATGTAATCCCAATCCCTTTAATAAAAATCCATATTCATATAGATAATTGTTTTTGGCTTGATCTCTGGCATAGCCGTATAGATTACCAATAACACACACTGCCTTTTCATATTATATTTTGGGAGTTTGGCTTTTCGGTAACAGTCAATACATCATAATAATGCTTTGAATTTACTGTATTATAACCGTGTTATTATCGTGTTTTAATTACATTCAGCATACTTAGTTCACAGCAGGTCTTATTACTGTGTTATTTTCATTTTTTTAGCATGTTATTATCATGTCGTAGATTTTTTTTATGTTTCAGACTTTGCATTCAATTTATATAGAGGGGGACAGATTTTGGCAGCAGTGAATATTCTTCTGAATTGATTCAAATGCTCTTTTGCACTAGGTGTCAGTTATAATAGCCAAATGATTTTGAAGTGTTTCACACATTGAATTCAATTTATAAACTGTCCCACTTCACTAATGCTGTTATTCTTGAAAATATAATCAAATGCTATTTTGGACACTGTCTCCATCTCCTATGCTAAGCAGTGGGTGATTTGGAAATAGTAACTTAGCTCCAGAATGAATGGCTATATCCCATTGCTCCATTCTACCAACCCAAATGGGTCACTGGGTCAGGAAATGGGTCTCTGATGTCAAAGCAGGTCCATATAGTGCCATCACCATTGCTATGCTAAGAAGCAATACTGACTCACACTTCAGGTCAGTTAAAAAGCACTGACCACATTTTGTGAGTGACTTTTCTCAAAGCAAAAAAAAAGTATTCATTGCTGTCCAAGTGTATGTTAATCTGTAACTTAAAGATGTAATGCTAATTAATAATTTACCCAGGTTAATGAATAATTACACTGCTCTGACTCCAATCAGCAAGACATTCTCAGAACGGCATGTCCTGTGACAGACATATTAGTCAGTAAGGTCCTGAGCCATTTCACTGCTTGACAATTTTGGAAAGGGTAAATATTGATTGGGATCTGATTCATGCACCTGGAGGGCCACCATCGACATACCACTAAGTAAAATTGACGGCCTTGTCTCTCCGATATCCTTGGCACCAACAGCGGTTGGACTTACTGATTTACTGATTTACAGCAGGGCTGGATCGATGGCGGAGGAGGCATGATATTGCTTATTTATAGATATGTTAGCTGGTCACCTATACGCAATAATTTGTTATAATTAAACCTTAAATTTAAAGTTGAAAAATGTGTCCTTTTTCCAGGTACATTAATATATACACTATGCAATGACTTGTGACCAGAGTAAACGACTAGTGAATACAGCTAATGGAGGACTTCCTGAACTTTCTGCAAGTTTTAGCAGCGAGACAATAGAGAGGATGTCGGCTTTGATTAGAACTTTGCCCTGGTCCGCCAGTAACAATGGTAACCGTACAAACTAGGACAGGGCGGTAACAGTTCCCATCATGAATTAATTCAAGAGTGCTTGCACACACAAGTTCATGACACGGGCTGTTGTGTTGTGGTGCTCCAACTGCTGCATGTATACGTGCAACACCAGCTGAGTTGCTAATGATGTAATTAGGTTGGATAAATGTGTCAGGCAAGACACACTCCAGCTAACAAACTGCCATCAGGAACTTCTCTGCCTTATTAAATGTACTATGAGCAAACATGGCTAACACATGAAGCACATCTGAGGCAGCAATGTAAGTGAATACATTCAAAATTGAATCATATCTATCTTTGTAACATTCTGCCGTTATTTCTTATGCAAATACATATTGGATTGCTGTCTATATGTCTCTAGGTCCTGTGACTGACATCCCAGTCTGCGTTTCTGTCAGTAGATAATAGGTTTAATGTAATATATATTTTTTTTTTTTATCTAGTTACACACACACACACACATACACACACACACGACAGATGACTAGCGGTGTGGAAATAGCCCGCATACCTCAGAGCTAACCACAATGAACCAGTCCTGTATATTTCCTTGGCCCAGCTCCTCACTCTAACCACCATGTATTTGCACACTATATTTGCATTAAGCCACTCCTGATTGGTTGATTGATTAGGTCATGATTGTATGATCTGTGGAGCCCTTTACATTTGCTCCTTAATGTGAAACTCTAGTGAGTGAAACATTGCAGTTGTTAAAAAGTATTTGTGCTTTGAGCACTTGACTATGGAAATTGATCTTGGCACTCCTTTTGTTTATTTTTTAGGCCTGTTGGATTTCTTTATTGGTATGTGTTTTTTTCTCTCTATAGAAACTATCCAACATCTTAAATGAAGCAAACAGCAGCATATGGTTTATACTTCAGTTGGTACATTTTATTTTTGTATTATCATGTGTTCACTTGTGACATTTCATCAGTATTTCTCATGCACACTAGTCATATTTTCACCTGAAGAACTTGGCTCTTATATTGGGTTGCCTTATAAATATACCCAAGTAACAAAGGAGTCATCTTTGTCTCCTATGAGGCCCTATTTGTGTTTATATCAAGTTCTTGCAGGAATGGTTGCGCTCTGGTCTGCATTTTAGATCAAACCCACATTGTTGAGGTTGCAGCAACAGCAGTGAAATACCCCTGGTTTAAACGTCTGTTCACTCCAGGAGTACCACTTTTATGAGGCTGTAATTGAAAGCTACCTCTATAGTGCTTAGCTATGTGTCCACTTCAATAAGCTCTTAACTACAGTAAATCTATTTTGTATATTATGATTTCTGATTGTTATACAGCTTTACAAGTACAAACAGAATAACCTAAGACGGTTTACAGATGGAGATGGGTATTCTTGGATAAAATGTCACTTCCCCTACAATATACTCAGGCAAAGGTAGTATCGCAACAGAGAGGTTTTCAAATCTCATCATCAGGACCACTCCCAGCTAAAACATTGCATCATCAGATTTGTAAAGATTAAAAAGATTAGGATGTGCACAGACGCTACTCTCATCTTTATCTATGGACATGTTACTCTAGTTGCATTGGAAAAAGAACTCAATCAATACAGGACTAAACACTGAGCCTTATGCAGCAAGCAAGATACTATATCAAACTAATTAAATTCATAACTACATTTTATTATTAACTAAATTATTTTTGTTCATATCCCCAATTTGTTCTTGTTGGTACCCATTGATTTCTGGTTTTCACCAAGTGTTTTTTTTCTCTCTTTTTTTTCTGCTCCCCTCTACAAGACATCTTTCTGAATTGTCGAGCGCACTCTCTTACCAAGATTTAAAAATAATTGTTTTAGCAGTCCACAAATTGTGTCCAATGCAAGTAAACCTGACAAACAAACAAGAATGTTTCTGCATGAGGTAACCTGATGCGCAAGATGGTTTGTTACACACAATCTGGAAAGCCGTCCATTGAAACTGTTAGCAGGCACTTTCAATAATGACTTGGCAGGTGATTGGACGAAACCTGTGAACCAGAAGAGCCAGTTGTTAAATCAACTCTTGGGGAAGACAGTCGGGAGAAGAGTGCAAAATATGTTTGCACACTTCTCCCGACTTCACCTGAGAACTGCATTTAGCGCCATTGTTTGCTCTTCTATTAAATTCTAATGAAACTGATGCTATTGCATCATCTATGATAACCTCTTTAGGAATTGCCATGTGGAGGTTTCCCAGTGAAATAACTGAGGAACCCATCACAAGAGGTTAAAAAAAAATGTTTTCTTAAAATAAAATGCAAACAACACCAAAAAGTTCAGGTTTGTTGTAACAAAGGTTAAACTTAGATCCACAAGTTTGACAAATGTCAAGACAAAGGCTGTTTCTCAATATGCGTTATTTTCTGTTCTTGCGGACTTGTGAAACGTCATCATTTACAGCCAAGTACTCTTCAAATTCACAAGTTTGCATCTAGCCAAGAACGGATAAAATATCAGGAAGTGTTCTCGATTAACGGCTTTTACCAAGGATGCATCCATCTACTTGTGTGATCTTGTCCGCGGAATATCCCAGAATGCATTTCTAATCAACAAACGGCAATGGCAGTCGGGAAAACACACAATACTAGCTATACTTTTCAAAATACTACTGTTTTTGTGTAACGAAATGCTGTTTTAATGGGTTTGGACGGTTATATTTTTTAGTAGTTTTAACTTCAAATCTGTGGTCGATTTATCAAGATGGAGTCTAGTTTAAATGTTGCTAAAACGATTTCGTAGATGTAAGGTCCCGCTAACAAGACCGGGACAGCCATGATACCCCACCGGCTATAAAGTGTTCAGTGTTGTCATCACTAGGTATTGCGCAATAGCCTAGAACGATAGCCAAGAATATGCATCTCAATCTAGGTCTGTCCTCTCGTTCTTGCAAGACCATTCTCAGAAGGACAGTTGTCAAGAACGTACCTCTCAAGAACACAAGTGCGTACCTATCGTTCTTGGAATTGAGAAACAGTCAAAGTAACATAAATGAAAACTGAACTGAATTAAACAGGTCTGCTAACGAGTCCCAGCTGTGTTCGCTGGTTGTTTTCAAGTCGCTTGCACTGTGGTAACACTTCAACCATGCCTGTAGTAAGACGCTGATTGGTCAAACACTTCATTGACTAGACTGAAGCACAAGGATTTCATGCTCTCCAGAGTGATTCTCGCAGCGAAATAAAACGGACGCTTGCGAGGCTATGCATGAGGCCCACCTTTTCATATAGTCATATTTCACCAAACTAGTGGTTTCAAGTATCTTTCTATTACCAGCCACCAAATTATCTCTTATGCTCCACAATAAAATGCTCAGGGTGCATTCTGTTTAGAACTTGACTGCTTTTTGGCTAACTGCGATATCTGGGCGTGACAGACCACAACCATTTGCTTTGTTCTTATCAGCCAGCTGACAGATTGTATTATCCAGTCCACCCACTCACCTCCCCCTCCAATTCAGTTTACCACCGCTGCATCCATTGAACATAACAAAAAACAGAATATAGGTAATGAAAGCACCCTCGTGTAATTTTAATTGTTCCATTGCTTTGCACTCCTTGACCTGTTACACGGTTACAAGTTGTGATAAGCCACACAGCGTGAAAAACAGGAGTGCTTGAGACCATTTTGTGGAAATGGGACTTCCCACCCCTTTCATATAGATCGGGGCAGAGCTGCTAAAGCCATCAGCCTACAAAAATCCTCCATCTAATTCGAAAAGCATGTTTTTCTCCTTGTATTACACACCAGAAATGAAATACATGTGATTGGAGACCATGTCACAATAATGTGGTGTCTCACAAATGTGTTGTTTTGTGGCTTTACGTGGACACGTTTTGAACATTTACATTAATTATATTACACATGCACTTTCCATTCCCAATTTATTCTGTTCAATCCATCCTTTAGAAACTGTTTCTTTTCATATACACACACAGCACTGTGTTTGCTGGAAATGTTAAGCTATTATCCCAGTTTCATATATATGACACATGCACTTTCAATTCCAATTGAATTCTGTTCAATGGTTATGTCTTTTCATATCTACAACCTGCTGGAAATGTTAAGTTGTTATCCCAGTCTTACAAGACATTCACTTTATGAAACGTTGATCATGGCACATCAAACTCAACGTTTGATTCTGTGAAGCTCATAACCACTTCCAGGTCTCCCCATTTATTAAAGGCAGCCATAGCAATAGCCTATACTGCATGAAGTGTGTTAAAGAAACACTTCCTCCTTGCCTTTAGAGTCAAAAAGCATTCTTTGTTTATATGTTCTGTTTCTCAGACATGACAGGATTTGGCACAAGGAGCCCCTGTAGTTACAGTTACTGATATTCACATCACCGTTCTCATACGAGACACTGATCTCATATGAAGCCCTGAATTATACAACTTCCCGCTCACAAAAAAAAAAAAACTTTTACTGCACAAGGATTCTGGCAATTCTTTTATCTTGTGAAGAATAAACCGTTTGGCCATCTGTCCGTCTGCCATCTGTTAACTGCCGGAACAGAGCTCATTTTATCTTATCACACAGTCTCAATGTAGCCCCTATGAGAACACTACCAAGGAAGGAGCATGGCTACTGTATCATCACATCACATGTTATACTATTCAGAAGTTCAGTCTCTAAACCAGAGGTTTCATTACGGTGATTCATGATTACACAAGCCGCACCTAAAATTTAGAAAGCATGCATATGTGGGGAACTTCGCCCCTAGCTACGTCTCCTCATCCCTGCCGAGCCCTGTGTTGCATTTAAAGCCAACTCTGTGGGGACAGCGACTGAGTTATCATGATCTGTAGGAGCACAATGTTATCATTAGAGCACAGCTACTGAGTTACCATTATCTAATAGCACAGCTACTGAGTTAACACTATCTGTAGCAGCACAACCGTGTTACCATTACCTGTAGTAGCACAGCTACTGAGTTAACAATATCCTTTGCCATGCATTACTGACCACGGGGCAGCATGGCCTCCGGATGTCAGTTTAGGTAAAACCACTTATGTGAAGCGTGACACCTAAACACACGTGATCACATCTGTGCACATTACGTCCTGTACTGAAATGTACTTGACCGGGAGCTTAAACTTAAAGAGTATTTAAGTAGCTTCACTAAGAGTTTTCTCAGCGACACTTTAAGTGCCTCAAAACCTCTTTGCCTCACAAGAATCCCAATAATCATTTGTGACTCACTCAGGAAATAACTGGAGTGTCTCAAAACTGGCCAGAAGTCTGATGCATGGGCCCAGAGGAGATATTGGGAGACAAAGTAGGGAGAGCGGGGGGAGGCAGCACTGTTGACTGAGATGTTTATACTGGGTTCAAGCCTGCCAGACAGTTCATCTGGAAAATAGCAGGGATGAAAATGATGAAAACTACATGAGAGGCACAGGGATAGTGAACAGCATCAAGCAGGGATCAGATAATTACATGGAATACAGTATGTGGGTGGCTGATTCTGGACAATATAGCTTCTCTGAAATCTATTATTCCTGGTCCTCAATCCCTTAGACTGGAGCTACGGTATATTGGAACACATCTATGCTGTTATCTTGCAAGTTGCATCATCCCAATAACGTGTTTGCTCTTGAAGCAACTCTAAAACAGCTATAAAAATGGAATCAATCAATTGTATTTCCAGTGTGGCGTAAATGGGATCTTATCTAAAAACAACCAAGGTAGTTTTACAGAGGAAGAAACAAGACACAAGATATACAGCAAAATACAAACACACATTTATAACTAGCAACTAATACAATGTTACCTGGTAAAACCATCCTGATTTTGCAAACTCCACCTGAAGAAATCTAAATAATCGGTGTCCGTGTGTAGTTCGTTTATTGCCAGCAGCTATTAACGTGGTCTTCATGTGCTACTATAAATATCGTAATTATGAGTTCCGAGCACATGAATAGTCAAACAAAGTCTTAATTACTGTACTAGTGGGACACTCCACCCCCCCGGACAGTAGTCTCTACACACCCTGATACACATGCAGCTTCATGCAGGGTTGAGGTTCAAACATAAACAGTTTGGTGGCAATATCACAATAACACAATCACATCATAATGTATCAAACGCATGTGAATTTGAGGACAGCCGGCTGTGAAGGGTACATGGCAATGGCACCAAGGCAGACATTGCCTCGGCCAGCATACAGGATGCACAGAAGATGACAGATACGGTGGGTCCTATCAAATTAAATCTTCCCATATGCTTTGGTTCCTCCACCACTGACTCAAATGAGATATGTTCCATTTCAAAATTAACGGAGCCGTTCGCTTTCCTCACGGGTAAAAAAAAAACATGCGATGACAGGCGATAAAAGGGTTTAGCTGGAGACGAAACGCGTAGGTCGCCCTGAGAGCCTGCAGGCAAATGACGGCGCCGGCTTCTGGGTTGAAAGCTGTGCTGACGTTTTCTCTGCCACAGATTGACATTTCCTCGGGGCAGGACAATAATCACCTGCTATTACGTTGGTTTAAGGAGTTCAAGTCCACCCATGTTGAGATTAATGAATGAGGCATGCGGTGCACACCACAAGAACCGCTGAGGATTTCTTTCACTGATAAAAAACGCACCCACAGGCCCAAGCCCCCGAGCCTTTAACCCAGTTCATATTTCATTACCATGACAAAAAATAATAAAAATACAAGGTTGGCTGTAGTGTGTGTGTGCGTGTGCGTGTGTGTGTGCGTGTGTGTGTGTGTGCACACTGCTAGCAATTATGTAGCTCATAGCAGCCAGCGTGCCTGCCCGGTCACTTAAAGAGGTACTCTGTTAGTTTGCCTGCCTTGCACATGGGCTCAACAAACAATACATTTTAGATACTATAGAAATGCTGAGCATTTAGTCGTTACTTGCTTTTTCACTCACTGGCCCAGTGCTCATTGTAATGAATGAAGGTCATTACAAGGCTTAGTAGCTGGCTCTAGCTGGCAGTGTGTATGTACGTACGAGTGTCTGGAACTCTCTGACCCCCAGACACCCCTACGGCTAGTATACGACTGTGTGTGTGTGTGTGTGTGTGTGTGTGTGTGTGTGTGTGTGTGCGTGTGTACATTATAGTGGTCATGACCCACTTAAAGCCACACTGTACTTCAATCATACTCAAGCATTGTCCTAAGTGAAATGACAGTGATGTGCCATGAATTATGGGTCAACAACACATGGATACATGTGGACAGATAGGGACAGGGAAGAGAGAGTGTGTGTAGCTCCACTAGACAACCATTATGTACGTCTGACACTACACATCAATCTACCTATCTCTTACAGGCAGTGGTCTCCTTGCTCCCAGAACCCACACAGAAACTGTCAGGGGAACAAATGCACAGTACATAAATAAATATATAACACAAGCGACACCCTGCACTATAAATCACACCGACATATACTACTGCTAGTCTAGCTGTAGAACGGTAAAAACACAAGGGCCACCGTGCTTGTCTCTCTCTCACACTGTACACTGTGTGTGTGTGTGTGTGTGTGTGTGTGTGACTTGTTGTCTGCCTGAAAGACCACGCTGCTTTACTTGTGTCACTGCTGCTGGGTTAGGGGGTGGGGTTACAGATAGCTGACCTATAATCCACTGTCATACATGCACCTCTCCACTTGATCCCCTCTCTCCCTTCCATTTGTCTATGCAAGCAGCCCGCGATAATCCCGTGTTCCGCTCCCTTGTTCAGCCACCCCCCCACCAACCGCTCCTTCCTCACACACAAACAGATGCACCCGCGCTGTTGCGCACACACAGGCACTCAGTCACGTCACTCCCAATGTGCACGCGCGCCTCGAGAGGCAATGAATTGTGGGATTGGAAACGTGAGTTACACACAGCTGTGCTGAGCTCTGCACCACTAACCTAGATATGCTTTGATTCAGCACGCTAGTACACGCAGTGTGGCTGCAGCCTCCTGTTTGTGATAGACTACTGCATTTCTCTCTCGCTCTCACTGTATACGGTGTACACTGTACAGAACATACACATATAAAGAAGCACTCTGACACGACAATGTAAATAAACATGATATATATATATATATAATAGATACACATATACAGGATGTCATTAAGCAGCTGTCTTGATCCAAAGCGACTTATAGTGAATAACAAGTTCTAAGGCACAGGTAGGCAGGGTCAGTCATTCTCGAGAACGCTTGCTAACTTTGCTAGCTTTGAACTAAAATCAAAACAAAAACGCCTCTCCCTTCAATGCCATGAGGTGCTCCCTCGGAAACTCCGCCCCACATGCTGGAAACGCATTGTAAATCCTAGGGAGTTGTTTTTGTGAGCGGTACACACGTACATGCACAATGTACACAGGAACATATATCCGCCCCTTTGTTTATGTTCCTATTTACGGAGCCAGGGCTGTGTAGAAGTACCGGATTCTTTTTTCAGCACGCACAGAGAACGGTAAGATAGTGAAATGTGAGGAGAAATTTAGTGAATTTGACAAAAAGTGTATTATCTTACAATCACAAACTATACCTTTAAAGGTAAGCTATACAAAGGGAACCCAAGGCCTTTGAAAGGGAGTGGACTACCCAAAAAGCCTATTCTGCCAACCTCATATACTACTAAACACACACACACACACATTATAAGCTTAATCATACACATAACCTCAAACAGAGCAACAGTGACACACACCAGAGGTGACCATAACGAGGTGAGGCTATGAATAGAAGTCACTGTTTGGTCTCTCCATGCAAAACAAGAATGAATAGAGCATAAAGCAGTATCGTCTTACAGCAAAAAAGGAAGGACAACATGCCCAGTTTGCATATATTCTACAGACAAAGCTGTGCTGTAGTGTTTTATTGACACACTGTCCTCTGAATAAGCTACAGAGCGTCTCAAATAGGCTTTTGAAAATGCTGCACTGGTATGAGTAATACTGCAGTGTGATACTGTATAGTTCAGTATGCTGTCCACCTTGTTTGAATGTGAAAAATGTCAAATTTGGCTCCACATTTACACCATTAAATATACCTATTTATTAACAACAAATGTGACCCATGTGCACAATAAAAAATGTATGATGAATTGATTTTTCCGGAATTATGAACAGCTACCGGTATACATTACACACAAAAGCAGATGTTGAGTTATAATACGATAGTTATGTAAAAGTGGGGCTAGTGTCAGATTCTTTTCAAGAGGTTACAAAATTATGAGGATATAGCCTATATCCAACTCTACAGTATATTTTGAGAGAATAACCCTTGTTCTGTGTGTGCAATACCTTGTCCAAACATTAATAAATATATACGTAAAACAGCAATTATTAAGTAAGACGAGAATAATTTTGTCTAACACTGTATGATACAGTATATATACTCTATAGTAATACAATTACATTATTGGCCACATTAAATAGGAGACTTTTGCTCAAATGGAAAATAGGGTTCAAGAAAGGCCAATTAATTACTATTATTTACTGTCATATACCTAATGGGGCTAATATACTGTGGGTGTGTCATCACAACTGTTCCATAGAAGTTACACACAGCCTCTGTAGCATAACATTTCACTTTCCCAGCCAGTCCAGTGCTGTCTACTGGCTGTTGTCTTTCCACTGCACTTCATGAGTATGTAACGTGTTCTTTGCAAACGTCTTTTGCGTAGACATAAGCTATTGAGCCACTAGCCACAAGTGTGTTGTCGGTGGGACTGTGATGACATTAACACTGGATCTGTTGTCCTGTTTGAATCACCGCCTTCATTTTAACCTTCGCCTAAAGAAGGCGTTGGGTCGGTTTATACATTTCAAACTCACTTAACCGCTCAACACACACTTAAGACAAACTGTCTTAAGTGTGACATCAGTCTGCTGATGTTAATTCATGCTGTAAATAACGACCCAGAGATCATAGCTCACGTGTTAGCACACTGTGACGAAGGACTGGTAATGTAGAAAATACTGTATAAGAACAGATGGGGGGGTCAGACCACAAGATAGGTTAATTCATTCACTCCATGAATGCGCTGACGTCCGAAATGCCACCGCATGACTCCCTGTTATCCCGCTGTAGGCCCGACACAGTCAAGCCTGATCAAAGGAGTATTATGACAAACCAGTGGAGAAACACTGGGCGATGTTCCAAAGGTTAAATGTGCACTTTTAGCCTCTCTCTCGTGCGCGCACCATCTATCGTGCGCTATACATCACTGAATTTCAACACAATGTGTGTGTCTGTGTGTGGGTGTGTGTGCGGGGGTTACACCTTTTTCCTGCATCTTCAGCAGGTTAGACAAACTGTGATCCCTTACATAAGTGTTCCAGACCTGCCCTTTCCTCCCCACTCCATTTGACATCATCTCTTTTCCTTTACCAGAAGGCCAGCACCACACACACACACACACACACACACAATGTACACAGGAACATACTCAAAACACAGGCGTATAGAAACAGAAGCAGACAAACACAAAATAATGAAAACACATACTGCACACACGCGTTTGTACAAAAGTTCACACACGCACACACAACTTAAAGACACGCGCACATGCACGCACTCACACACTGTACAGAGGTAGGCATTCAGAAACAGAAAAACAAACGTTAACATGCATTGATCAGGTACACACAGAAACAGAAAGAACCCCGAAACACACACACACACACAAATGGGCCGTGAATTCAAGGTTCCATGAAGGCCAGGCAGAGCAGGACGTTTTGTTGCCTGAAATTCATTTCAGCACATGACTTCAGACTCTTGGGACCTTTAGCACACTACATTTCCTTCCAAAGAGGAGAAAAATAACTCTGCTCAATCTGCCCCACGCCCCCGACCGTTTAATACTACAAAATGTGTTTCTCATCTACGCCGTTTTTTAGATTTCTCCTGCATTGTAGTCTGTGTTAGCCGAGGAGGAACCTAAACATGAGAGGAACCATGCATTTTATTGAAAGCCTCTGTGTGTTATTCCAGAAATATTTGAACCCCTCAAGATGTCTGACTCCCCCACACCCTTTTTTTCTTCTTCAATGTGAGAAAACATTACAGCAGCCCAACAGTACCTGGAAATGAGAGTTGTGTACGCTTTGTACATGGTTTGAACAGAGATGTTATTAATGCAGCCTGATCATGTGCTTAATACAGTGAGGACACACATCCAGTGTATGAATGTGTAATATGTCAAGAGCAGCCCTTAGAACAGGACAGATGCACAAAGTGGTGTTTAGGGCAGTACAGCACAGAAGCACCTGACTGGGAGACAATTCTATCAGTGTAAATCCCGTCGGACAAACTGAGATGAGAGTCTATAGCTCTCTGAGAATTCTTCGAGTGAATTACAGAAAAATGTGGCTGCAAGCAAGTAGTTATGAAATCATTTTGAAAACACTGCACGTGGTGAAAGTTAGCTCCACACAGACTTTACGGCGTAAAGACGCTCACTGTAGACTTAAATAAACACAAACGCAGGTGGACAATGTCAACTCTGTGCAGTCAGCTCTCCGAGGGTTGAGCACCTACTGTAAATGTGACATGCTCTAACTTAAGCACTGGTATACTTAGTGAAGTATAAATGCTTAGACAACCTATCCATATCCGTGTAGCTGAGAGAGAGCTGTTTGTAGAGTTGAAACTTATTATTTACATAGAGTCATATCACTTAGTTTATTACATTTTATAATACAAAAACCTAGACAGATTTTCACATTTTGGTCACTTTTACATGGAATAGTAATTGTTTCACTCATAGTTGTGCGGATATGCCTGGTAAGCTCTACAACTGGTCTGGAAACTCTCCATCGGTCGTTTGTCGAAGAGCTGGTGCCAATAGGCGTCAAATCATTAGCAAGTGATTAGACCATGCACCTTCAGCTAATCAGCACAGCAATCGTTTGATTGTCAAACAGCCACAAGCAGACGCCTGGACCACCTGCACCCAATCAGAACACGATCCATGTGGGGGAGATTTCCCCAACACAAGCATGTAATTGATGTCGGCATGAGCTCCCCACCTGACCAGCTGATTGGCTTGGTGGGGACAAGCGATTTTCAATAGAAATTATATTATTATTTTATATATATTCATGTGTCCGTGGACACATGAATATAGTTCTGATCTGGCCCACACAAAGCATGGACCTTTCCCTTTGTATCAGCTGGGCTGTAGCATGGCATAACGCCATGGACCTCTTCTCTCTCTCTCTCTCTCTCTCTCTCTCTCTCTCTCTCTATATATATATATATATATATATATATATATATCTCACACACACACACACACACACACACACACACACACGTACACACATGGCAGATAAAATAGATTGTTTTCACATGTGTAAACAGGGTGGTCTGTGGCCAAACCCACAAAATGTCACAAGGAAAACTGTGAAGCCATCGTCTAGCATGCTCTGGTTTACCATGTAGCCAATGCTCCTCCAGTGTCTGCGTATAAAAACAATACACTGGTAATTCACGAAAGCAATTGTGGTATGTTTGATGTGAATACTGTCAGGAGTACTCAGTCCTGCAATCATGCAAAACAGTATGTCATATCATATACAAGATCTCATAAAAGATCAAAGGCTTAAAGGCAGGGTCAGTCATTCTCGAGAACGTTTGATAACGTCGAGCTCAAATCAGCAACGGTTTTGCTCCGAGGGCCTCCGTGGTGCCGCCTCACACATCGAAATGCATTGTGAAGCAAAGCGCAGTACGGCTTTGTTGTTGTGAGCAGTGTTCGCCACTTTGTTTATGTTCTTATTTAGGGAGCCAGGGCTGTGTAGAAGTATCAGATCATTTTTTCAATACTCACAGAGAACACTAAGCTAGCGAAATGCAAGGAGATATTTGTGAATTTGACAAAAAGTGTATTATCTTACATTTAGCTTGCAATAGCTGATTATACCTTCTAGTCTTCTAGCCTAGCCATCTTTCTGTGAATTAGCCATACGATACTGAAATATAAAAATGGATAATGCACGAAAATAATTGTTCTCACTAGAAAAGGAAACTACTTGTGAAAGTCTTAAAGGTGACGTCAGGGATGATCAAAACAAAAACACCTCCCTTCAATGCCATCCCTAGAAGCTCAGCCCCCAAAATTGGACAGGTATTTCCAAGATTTGGATAGTGTTGTGTGCTGTGCACCACTTTTTGTTCCCATTTACAGAGCCATGACTGTGTAGAAAGACCAGATTATTTTGAGCGTGCACACAGAACATATTCACCAACATTTACAAAAAGTGTATTGGATTAGAATCAATAACCCCACCTTTAAGCCCCATCTATTCCAAAAGATTATTCGGTTCAGATGAAATACAAAGAAATACTGTACTGGGAAAACAAATGGGAAGGACTGCAGGGTATATATATATTGATGTCCTGAAATGGCACGGTAGCCACGCCGACAGCCGGTCTTGGTGGGTTAGCCATGACAGAGTAGAGCAGGATTTATTGAAATTCACTCCTGTAATAGACTAGGGAATTGATTCATGTACGCTATTTGGCTACTCACTCTCTGTCTCTCTGTCTCTCAATGGTGGGCACTGCCTGCACCCACGCCACTCCGTATGTCTTTGGCTGCTGTCCAGTTTTAAGCCCATCTCTCTCTATGTCTCTGTCTCTCTCTCTCTCTCTCTCTCACACTTCACTGCCTTTGCTACTACAACAAGTCTAACTGCTTTCCCCAGACATACTTTTCACAATCAAATCATTAGCAAGTTCACACTTTCACTTCTCTCTCTTGCACCTCAATTACTCATTCTGTCCATCACATTGGCTCTCGTCCCTGTGTTTCTTTCACCACCACCCTCTCCACCGGTTGTCTGCGTACGTCTGCGCGCGTGCGTGTGCGTGCATGCATGTGTGTGTGTGTGTGTGTGGCCGCAGCAGTGATCATTTGGGACACAGCAGGAGGCGTGTGAACTACAGTATTACTACTACTGCTGCTACTACTAAAGAGTCATGCCTGCATAACCGCTGGTCGCCTATGTAACACGGTCACACCAAAGTCCAGCGGGTCTGTAGGGTCATAAGCCCTTTAACGCCGCTACCCATCAGCTACCACTGCGCTATGGTGGTCAACACATTTGTGATGGGTGCAATATATTATAAAAGGTCAGCCTGTGGCATGAATCACACACACACACACACACACATGCTGGCATCAGACACTTATCTATCCAAGTCATGATCTTCCTTTGCAGGCAGAGGCACTAGTGTATGTGGGATGGAATGAAGGATTTGTGTATGTCAAATGTCCTTATGCCTTTGTGTGTGTGTGTGTGTGTGTGTGTGTGTGTGTGTGTGTGTGTGTGCGTGTGTGAGAGTGAGCGTGAGATACATCTCCCTCTAGCTATGGTTGTTTATCTATGGTAGGAATCACAAGACCATATGCCTGTCTGTGAGCTGTCTACACTGCCAGAGGCCAGGAGAGGCTCAATTAACAAAATGACAGCTTTATCCCCATGCCAGAACAAGTCTGCATAATGCAGCTACCCAATAGGCTACATGAGCATCAGTTGGGACTGATCACAGCAGCAGAAAGGTTCCATGACCAACATTGCAATCTCTGGTCTAATCAAACTTTGGCTTGATTATTTTGTTGTTGTTGGAGTAGTTTGTATCATGTAGTCTTTCCACTGAGGAAAACACATTGTTAAAACAAACGATGTATCATCTTAATAAATAAATATGTCTCATTCATTGAGATTTGACTAACCTACGCAGGTGAGCAGAGCAGTGCATTCCTGATGAAGCGCTCATCATGTCCCTGACCTCCACTAATAACATGCTATAACACATTAACTGACAGTCATCACGCTTTCATGGCGCGATAACCTTGTTTATTATTTAAACGCCCATACGGTCAACCCATAGAAGAGTCTGTCTGCACTTGCTCCTGACACCATTACACCACAAGAGTAAAACGGCAAGTGACAAGGAGATTAACTCTGACATGCAATATTCATGTGGAAATGACTGATTTCCTGTTATCATTCGTATATTTAATATTTTTATTAGTATTGTTATTATTAGTATGCCTACTTTTACTATTATTCGCCTATTGTATTATGCTCTTAATATTATGATTGGGGAGTAGACTGGTAAACACATATATGCTCTTTAGCCCCACAACATCCCGCTTGTTGAACACATGAAAGGAATGATGAATGGCATAAAATTAATCCTACCTAGGTTGTCCTCGTCCATGACTGTAAACGGGAATCACGACAGCATAAATCGTATAAGGCTCTCAGAAACTTCCGAAGAGGTAACAGGGTCTAATTTACAGCAATGCACGTTTTTAATTTAAAGGGCGCCTCGGCATCGGTACGCGGGTCGTCTCGAAGCAGCCAGCCTCTTCTTCGTCAAATGGGTTCTTAAAATGCAAGACTATCCGCTTAGCTCTTCATCACCGGCGTATTTCCCTTGCAGCTGAACCAGCAGCAGCGTCCTTTTTCCCCCAGAGTGATTGGCTATCTTTTCGTTATTCGCCAAATACGCCTTCTTTCTTCCCCCGGCTTCAATACTATCCCATTCCAGCTCCGCTACTCTAGGCAGCCTCTAAAGCGCGTCATCATTCGCTGGCCCGCCTTCACAGTAATAAGTGAGCATAAGCAACATCAGCTCTCGCGTGACTCCGAAATTTATTTAACTGTTCGTTACCATTCGTTTATATTCGGTAGCTATAGCATGTACATTACTAAGGATGGTCTATTGCAGGGATGGGGAACCCTGGTCCTGGAGAGCCGCTGTCCTGCATGTTTTAGATGTCTCACTGCTCCAACACACCTGATTCATATGAGTGGGTCGTTATCAGGCTTCTAACGACCCATTAACTTTAATCAGGTGTGTTGGAGCAGGGAGACATCTACAACATGCAGGACTACGGCCCTCCATGGACCAGGGTTTCCCACCCCTAGTCTATAGTATACAAGTGTATACACTTGTCAAAAGACGTCATAATTTTGATTGATTTTGATGAAAAACACATTTGTCCTGTGTAAAATCTGAACGCTTAATTACATTTATACCAATGTCAGGTAGGCCTACCCTTATAATAAAGTGTTACCATGCCAATTATAGTAGGCCTACTGATCTTTTTCAGAATAACTAATTGACGGAATATATATTTAATTTAAAATTCAATAGCCTATACAAAGAATACCATAGCAGCACCAGTAAATTACTGTAGCCAATAGGCTAGTCTCTGAGCTGCCTGTCAGATGCATGTCTTGAAAAAACAGCATCTAGCTTCATTAAGACAAGGAGCATAGGCTATGCTAGAGCGAATGGGTTATAAACATCAAATAACATGTATATTTGTGCCTGTTTCTATAGTACATAGGCTACACACAATATATACTGTATCCAACAGATGACAGGTGAACACATATTCAAATATGCACACACACACACACACACACGCACACACACACATACACACACATACACACACAAAGCTCAAATGCATAAGGTTTCAATTATAACATTCCTGCTTCAACAGAGAAGGTGGTGTTGGTGGGGGGTGGGGGGGGGGGGTGTCTCACTTCCTGTGAGCATTACAGCAATGGTCAAGAATGAACAGATGTGTATAACAAACTCATTCATTTGTTTATTCAAAGGCCATTTTATTGGACAAAACTAATTTTCCACCAATACACCATTTTAAACATTTCTAAATATAGCCTAACATAAACTGGTAACAGAGCTGTAAATGTATCACAAAGGTCTCCAACTCACATAATAATCACTTGATTCTTAAGGGACATTTTAAGTAATAATAACTCGACTTAGACAGCAGCTACAGAGTACGGTGTAGCGTTTGTTTGGACAAAGTAAATAACGGATAAAATACACAGTGATCCAAACTGTGGGGCCCAGCTATTATAAATGAAAATGGCTAATCCATTGTGATCCAGCCTAGTCCACATCTCACACACACACACACACACACACACACACACACACACACACACACACAAAGAGAATAAAGACATATGCCACAGGATCCTCAGGGACAGGGATCCCTGTTGACACGGGCCCCTAACGCTACACCTGGGTAAACGCACTGCACGCAGCGCGCTGCACTTCAGGGAGAGATGTATGCATCAGGCCGGCTGGGTGGTTAAATATTTATCCAGACACGGTTTGTTTTCTCGGCACTCTGGTGTACATAAACTGCAATAATCTAAGCATGTGTTTTATTTTATTTTTTATAACCAAATTCCTGGAGGCTGCATCACTTCAGAGGGCAGAATGTCCTTGGAGAGTATGCTTTTACTGAGGTATGGCCCCTCACATTTGAGGGTGCGCACTGGATACGAGAGTTTCCTGTTTGGGGCCCCCATTGACCTATTCAGTCAAGAAAACTGTGTTGTCTCATCTCAGTTCCACCAGCTATATTCTTCACATGAAGTGGGTGAGCAGAGTTAAGGCACAGATTAAGGCATCATTTCTGTGGCACAGTAGAAAATAGGTCACATGCATATTCTTAATGGTGTATGCATCTTGATGAATACATTGTGACTGTTTCTGTCTGTGCAATAGGTTCTGTTTTATATAGCCTACGCACACACACACACCTCATGCTCATGCTGTATAAATTATATGTTATGTGGCATACAGTACGCTATGAGTGAAATATGTTTGACTCACAGCGATTGCAAATGTACATGGCCCAGATATCCAGGCAAATGGAAAGGAATGTACTGTCAGCTTGCAATCCTTTTTTGAAATTGTCCATCCATCCATCCATCTTCTCCCGCTTATCCGGAGTCGAGTCGCGGGGGCAGCAGCTTCAGCAAGGGACCCCAAACTTCCCTTTCCCGAGCAACATCAGCAAGCTCTGACTGGGGG